>JAQFXZ010000088.1:0-34711 GCA_034694025.1 Ceratophysella scotica | reverse complement strand
CTATAAATGTATGTAGGCTCGTGCTTTCATCATTATGTTGACAAATGTGTGTATGTCCGAATGGGTTTTCCATTACCGCGAGGAATGTTATTCTGATTATAAAGGACGTAAAATTCAAGCCGCTCCTTCGTGGACTTGCAAATTAGAAATTAGAGGTCTTGAATTTACATTAAACAGAGAATAAAACTTGTTTAATACTTTTAAGTGCACCGTGAAGGTATTTTTCGTGTCTTTTTCGACACATTTTTTTTTTAACAACTGAAAGCTGCCTTCGCACTCGCCTTCACCGACCTTTGCCTTCACGTAATTTTTACTTTTCAAGAAATATCGAGAGTGCGAGTGCAGTTTGCCCATCTTAGACTCGCAAACATTTGGAAGAATCTCAGTTGCCGTTAATGTCAAATCGAAGCCGTTTCACGGTCCGTATTCGGTCCGTATTCGAATTTTAAAAGGAAGAAAAATTTCTAAATTATTTCGAAATGCAGTAATGTCATATAAACAGAGATTTAAGTTTAAAAAGTTGAATTAAAGTGGTAGAATCAAGTTTTAGTTTGGCTGTGTTCAATCGGTAGCGTTTATCAAGGCCAAAGCTCTTTACGCTTTACGCTGCAGCAGCGGCGTGCACTTGCATAAATACTGAAACATGTATTTGGTCGAGCCGTGTGCAAAAGTCCGTTAGGAGAAACATTAGCTATGGTTTGCTGAATTTACGAGTGCTTTGTTTCCCAAAATAACACACCTGATGCTATCGAATCATTGCATCGGATCAGAGAAACAAAGAAATAACCAATAACCATTAAGATATACCTGAAAGAGTAAGTACACAGAAATGGCTTTTTATGTACAGAATCACTTCCGTAAAAAGTAATTGAAGTAATATTCAGGAAGCAGAACCATTATAATGCGAGAAAACACTGCGTAGAAGCGGGAAGGAAATCCCATAAATTATTGGCACCGAATTTTCCATTCGACTCAGCTCCAGACCGGAGCAATTAAATAATGTAGCTTAACTACCCATATTTATCTTTCAATTCCAAGTTCGAGATACTGAATGGGGGATGGAGACGATATCGTATCTCCGGAATTGCAGTCTGGAGATACTAAACTTATGAAGTGAGACGGAGCCCACTTCGTTTCCACCTCTCGGGTACGGCTTATGACAATATCCATAAATCTTCCAAATACTAATAGTGTTGTGTACTCAGCTCAGTCTGGGAAGCGTAGAACGCAGAACGTAGCCTCGTTTAAGTCAACATTTATCTGCATTAGTGCCGCAAGAGATGCTGAGATTACAATTATAAGTGGGAATGACGAAGTCCATGAGCTAATTGGAATAACAGACAAAACAGGCTTTCTCCATGATTTCACTAAATCCGACTACAAACTCCAAAGGCTCCTCGGCTCCTTCCCATTTTTATATTTACATATCCCTAAGGATGACTTAGTAAAGAACTAGAGGATGAGGGTCTGGGCGGGAAATTGTCCCTAGTGTAGGCAAACCTAGCTAACATCAAAACAAACATCTCAATCTCAGTCTCAGTCAGGTGGACGAGATTCACGGAAGAACAAGGTTAGGCTTTTAGGTTTATAATTATAACTACGAGCATGTACTTTTTAAATCCAATGTTGGATGGCTACATATGTGGTTACAGCTTGTTCCATAATCTTTACTTCAAATGACTATAACCCATACCCTCATATGGTATCAATTTAATAAACCCTTTTCAACTTTTTTAGAATGTCATGACTTAATAATGCGGATTAAAGCAAACCAAGAGCGATACTGTGTCACCACCACCAGCCAGCGTTGCCTCCGCATTTTCTTTCAATCTTTCGATTAGTTAGGTTACCTTTTTGGAAAGTTGCAGACTTTAATTACTACGCTTTATTTTCGGCTTTAACCTAACCTAACCTAACCTATCATAACTTGAACTAAATCACACTCCATTGGAGGCAGCAACGATAAACTGGCAATTGAAGGCGACAATCGCCGTCCAACGTCTCCAACGCGTGGAGGCAATGCTGGAGGCTACATAGCATGGATCTTGGTTTGCATTATTCGATCCGGCTTATTGCATCCGACTTATTTTAGGCTTAAACCTAGCCTACCCTAACCTACTATAACTTGAATTAAATCCGGGAGGCAACACTCATGGGCGGCAACAACGACAATGGTAGATTAAGGCGAAAATTGCCGTGCAGGAGGCAATAGACAATAGTACTCCAACGTTGGAGGCAACAGGCAACGTAGCATGGCTCTTGATTTGCATCAACCATTTCTAAATTCTACTTATTTTAGGCTTAAACCAAACCTAACCTAGCCCAGCATAACTTGAATTAAATCACACTCCATGAGCAGCAACAATGACAATATGCTGGGCAATGTAAGGAGGCAACGCTGTAGGCCACGTAGCATGTGGCTTGGTTTAACTCAACCACACGTTTGACTTACAACCCGAAGGAGCATCTAAAGAAGCTTCTAGCGTTGTGCCTGGTTTTCATTATACGCTGCCTTCGGACTTTACACTTCAATCAAAAAGATGTAATTAAAGAGCAGAGAGCTCAGATCTTCCACCACTCCATGTCAATAAAGGTGGGCAGCTCACCAAAGAATCCCTTTCACGTGTTCACATTCACACAGGGCACAGGGTCAAAGTCAAACAACATTTTTGTTTACTTAGCACATGTCAATATTTACAAACGCTGCAAATTCTCCCAAATGTTCAATATATGAAGTATTCCAAATTCCAACTAACAACTAATGACGTCGAGGCCAACCAAGGCAAGGAGGGAATCAATTTCAGTTATTAGTGTACGCTCTAATTCCGCTTTCAGGGTCACACACACACACACACACAGCGTACAGGGTGGTAATCAAAAGACTTTTATCGTTTTATTTACAATTTTATTTACCAGTAGCACATTCGTATGCGTATTTGAGGAAACTGTACACAAAACAACGTCACTATTAACGAGATAGCGAAACGATGCAGTTCGTGGTTGAATACTCAGACAAAATGAGAAAAGAAAGAGTGAAACATGCTCACCTGACGAGAGACGGAGTATATGTCATTTTTACTGAAACAGACAATGCAATCTCCAGCCTTCACATTGTCCAATGTTTCCAAGGCTCTTTTCTCAATGTCCAAATCTGTCAGTCTCTTATAGTTGAAGACCTGCTCGTTCAAACATAAAATATGGGAGTTAAATAACTTCATAAAACCTTCGGGCCTTAGATTGTCGATTCAATTGAATCTGGATTAGTAATACACAATAGCAAACGATTAATAATATTGAAACAGCTCCAACTCACTTCAACATCTTCACCGGTAGTAATTAGGATGCTTTTGACCAGCTCAATTGCAGCAGCTTCACCACAAAGATGAACTTCTTCACCAACAACACCCAGAAGTGCTCTAGTCCATGCCCATCCACGCTGTTGATCACGCAGCATTTGGATTTCATCTATAACTGCTACTTCATCTATAGTTAATATCAAAGTCCAAAGTGAATGTAAATACATATTGCCCAGCCCACTGTAAACCATATCAGCTGTGTGATGCTAAAATACAGGGTGTCCCAATAAGCATTCTATTTTTTTTTTAATTTTGCGGTACAGCAAAAACATGTAAATCACGTGGTCTGTTTGTGCGTTGTCATTTATCTGCCACTTTATGCACGTTTTTTTGATTTAGTCACGTGACTTATCTGCTTTTCTTGTACTGGAAAATTCAAAAATTCGCATTTTAATTGGACTACTCTGTATATCGATTTCGAATCTTACACGGAGTTTGACAAGACGTCATTTCAACTGTACATGCAACATGAGGGCAGGGAGTTTGTCCATCAGGATTAGCCAGTAGCCGTTCCTCACCAGTTACTAAATCACAAGGTGTGCCCTGACCCGACAAATATTAGGTTAAGCAGAATCAACCAAGATAGAAATAAATTGTAAGGGTAATTTAATTTACCTTCTGATTAGCTTTGTGATATACTTCTGACGCTAATAACTTGAGTGGACCACAGTAAACTCCTGATTTGGAATTAAGAAACTTTTCTAAAGCTTGATACGTCTTCCCACTATTTGTTGGTCCGGCATGAAAAACTACTTTCCTAATAATCATTCGTGCTTCAGGATACCTGGAATATGGAAATAACCGAATTAGCACTGTATGCAAAATAGAATTGACAGAGGAGTATTTGACTTGAGATTGGAACATACCAATTAGCTGGAGATCGCAAGTCACTAATCTTCTTGAGGTCATCCATGCAGTCGAGATGAGGGAAGATTTGCTTGGCGTGGCGCAAGAAGTAGGGGAAAATGTCATCCACGTGACCTGCGCCGCTTATAATGTCACTAAATATAATGTGGAGATCGACTGGAAGTGTTTCCGACTCAAGGCAAAACCGACGGAAACTGATGAAGGCTTGATGAAACAGGTAATCTGTAAATTCAAAATGGATTTATTAAATTCGATGAAGTAAACGAGACTCCGCGCCTCTCGTTGTGCTTATTAATTCAATCATTCTCATCTGTAATTTTTGATTCTTGAAACTAAAGCAGCCCATTATACCTGCTATCATTACCAGCGTTACATGCGCTTGAAACTAAAAGCCGCGAAACTGAAAACCTCTACAGAAAAGCCTAACCTAACCTACCCTACCAGCTTTCATTTTGTCGTGGTTTTGGCCAGTTGTTATAATACATGCATACACTGCTGCACTGGTGCAGATAAATAGATGAATAGAATTAATAACTTTAATTACAAATAGCGAAATAGTGATGAATATTATCATAGTAAGTTGAAGCGTCCATACTGTCAAGTCCTTGCTCAACGCTGACAAGCTTTATTTCACTCCGACGAAAGAACTTGTTGAGAATCTTGAGAACTTCCTGTTTGTTCAGCTTCCCAGCCAATTCCGCTCCGACATCCATCGTTGTTGACAAGTCTGGCTTAACTGGAACCGGGATGAAGAGGTGAGAGTGTGACGTAGGTGGTATGGACGTGGGTGCAGCATTGTCCTTCTTATCGCGGATCTAAAGTACAAAGTTTACATTAAAATCATGAAGTCATACATCAAAGGCATGGGTAAAAGGTAAAATCACAGTCGGCACGGAAGATTGTACGAAAAGATTGTATGTACGACGATGCATGTTAGTTTTTAGTAAATGCGCAATTATGAATTAGTTACCTGTGTAGGGGGAGGAAGGGGAAGCACCCATTTCGAGGCCGTTCTTGAACTTTGTTTGATGATAGACCGGGAATACCGTCCAGGATCTGACCAGTGGGATGGGTGTAAGCACCGCAGAAGGGAATAGTACCGCATTTTAGCAGTAGTTACGTATATACTTAGGTTTGTCGAGGACGTCGACGTTGAATGTTGTGTGTGACTTTAGTTTTATTGCGCCTACTTAAATTTTTACCAGGCAATAATGACGTTTAACTTTACACGTGCACTGGACTCACTTTAAACGGACGTCATGTCATTGACACTTGCGTACAGCTACTGCTACCTTCAAAGCAAGTGCCAAATGTCAAATGTCAAAGTTATGAAGAACTATTAAAATAACTGATGACTGATGCAATTTGAGCACAGAAATTATTTAAAACGAGCACATGTGATTTCAGATTTTGCCCCCGGTTTGAAATTATTGCAATACAGCAGCAGGGCAGCAGGAGTAGTGCGTGAGGCCTAGGATTTGGCTCTTCCTAACTACAAGTTGGCATCCATCAGGTTTATTTGTATTTTTTTTTGAACGAATTGAATTGGAAAATTGTGGTATTTGTGGTTCAAGACATTGCCTTATATTTTTTGTTTCGTGCATTGTCAAGGTCTACACATAATCTTTATTTATTTCAATTTTAAGTCCGTTTGCTTTCCATGTACACAACTGACTTTCAAATATTACATTTGCATATAATTATTGTTTGTAAATGATGCCCTGTAATTTAAAAGAGGATCAACTTCCGTGTTGGTTTCATTTTAATACCTTTTTACGCATTTACTACTTTCATGGTTTCACGAGAATCAACGGTACTAATATAGTATGCGATCACAGCGATCGCGTACTATATCAAAGGTATTTTTTGATATAGTATGCGATCGCCGCGATCGAGTACGATATCAAAGGTTTTTTGGGTACTTATTTTGAATAAATTTTTTTTAGAATTTATATACTACGACTACTTCTGCTTCAGATTCTATTTTGGTAGAACTTTCAAATGATATTTTATAAATTACAGACATCAGTCAATCTAGTTAGATGATGTGAGCTTTTTAGAATTTAGTTGTAGCTACTCAATATTTTGAGATTGAGATTGTGTGCAAGAAGTCTATGAGCTTAGTATTGAGCGTGTGTGTGTGTGTGTGTGTGTGTGTGTGTGTGTGTGTATATATGTGTAATTGTTAATAAAAAATTCATTTGCATCCCATTTTACATGAATTCTAATTGAGTTCATTGCCAGTCATATTGCTCATGGTGACAAATTCAATTAATATTAATATTTAATTAATTAATATTAATATTTAAATTAATAGTAAATTAATGATTAAATTAAATAAAATTAATCAAAATTAAATCAAGGCGAATTAAGAATTGACAAGAAGTAGGAGACAGAAGGTGAAAACCTTTGATATAAAAAACCTTTGATATAGTGCGCGATCGCCTACTATATCAAAAATACCTTTGATATAGTACGCGATCGCGGTGATCGCATACTATATTAGTACCGAATCAACATACGAAACAAATACACCTTAAAACTCTAATACTTATGCAAATGGCATTCCACTAGTCATTTTACATGACATACGTATGTGTCAATATATTCTAATTTACAAAAGAACAATTGTATAGGCACGAAGCTGCAAATACAGCTCCACACTTCTATACCATTAAAAAATTTGAGCAAATTCTACTATCATTGAACGTATTTGTATCTATTGAATTTAATTAAGTCTTCATCGCTGATTGTAAATTGCTGTTTACATTATTATTAGAGTATTTGTTTGTTCAGTTATCCTGTGTTTGAAACAAGATCATATAAAATGCATGTATATTTATTTGCATCATTGTTGAGCAACGGAAAATAGGAAAAATTTGGTGTTGTATAGTATCCAGTATCCAGTTTTAGAAGTTTAATATATACACGCACATTTTCAAAACAGCATTGAAAGAAGTGTTGTGATTTCGTTTTCCTTCGCCTCTCTCGTTGCCCAAGGTTCGTCTGAACTGAACATTACCGGTGGGTTGTCTTGGTGTTACCGAGAGCGGGATGCAGTTCCTGAGATAAAACTTACCACATTTGATTCACAAGTGTAGCGGTGTGTAACAATGCTAAAATGTATGGCATGTAGTTCGACGTTGCTGGGCTGTTGTTGGCGGGTTACTTTATCCTTCTCCTTCAAGCAACAGTTGGAAAGTGAAGTTCTGAGAAGGAAGAACTGATATTTTGCATTATTTTTTCATTTTTATAATTTCTGAAATCTAAAATCGTTACAATTTACACTTCAGTATAATTAGTATGTTTACAACTAATTAGAACGGCCTTCATGTGCAGTGGTCATTGAATTTCCACTCACTGATAATTTACACGAGTAATTTAATAATTTTCGTTCAACACCTTTCAACGTCAACGTCAACAGTGACAGTCAACCGAAATTAACCTGCCGCCTGTGGCCTGAGCTTATACCTTATGCATACTGTGGCCTATTGTCGACCGTGCTCTATGTGAAGTTGTGAGGAGTAAGGTAAGTCGCGATTCGCGATGTAGTTTAAGAGTTGAATAGATATTTTACTTAATATAAGATAATTTACGCTATCATTATTTGCCACCATACACCATAATATTGGTAAGTACTTTGTTTTGCAGATCACAATTATCACAACACTGAACTTGGAGGTGCCATACCCCGTTTCAGAAACTGCTTATGAGAAACACCCACATTCCCGTAACAAAGTAACCATCATTTCAAATCAATTATGTCGAGTGGACGAGACGGAGACGATGGTCAAAAGAAGGACATACCACCAGGAAAAGGAGCGGACCGAAATGATGGTATACGCTACGTGTCGGTTAATTCGGGCTTTCTGAGAGGTTTGGAATTGTTCAAAAGACAGGTTGAGGAGAGTGATCGTCTATTTGAAGAGGCTGAACGTCGAAGACGAGCTGCTGAGCGAAGAGATCTTCCAGGTCCTTCACGGGAGCCTGACCGTCGAGATCGAGATACTGTAGTAACTTCACCAGAGCCTGCCCCTGGCCGTCGAGCTGTTTCTGAAACTTCACGTGAGCCTGCCCGTCGAAGTGCTGCAGGTACTTCACGAGAGCCTCACCATCGAGATCAGCCTGTGAGCACACATGCAAGTCGTAGGGCTGAGCGTGGGAGAGAAAGGGATTCTTCCCCGACAGCGCTTTCTCAGTCATCAGCCGTGTCAGGTGTTCTGGAATGGGATCATTCTGCGGATGTTGGAACCGCAATAAATCCTACGTCACCTGGAAATATTAAGCCAGCGTTACCTCCACAAGCGGCAGGGATGAGCACTTTGGACAAATTGGCTTTTAATCTAGCTGTTCCGACTAAGCCGACCGGAAACTTGTTGAGATCTCATTCTGAAGACAACACTACTGGAGAAGTAAGGGGTCAATATTTAGAAAATGGAACGATTCCAGGTTGAGTTCTAACAAACATATTCGTTTTATTAGACTCCTGCGGCTCTTGCTCGACGTGCCTTCTCTATGACCATTCTTGAGTTGGGCGCTGTTGGATTCGAACGAGAGAAAAAGAAGATTCCGGTCCCAGTGTATGATCCGATGAAAGAGATGATGGCGGTAGGTTTTTATAATATTTGTTCATGTGCCTATTCGCAAATTAATGTATTTCTATTTCTGCCATAGAACTACGAAGCTCAAGGACGATCTAAAGACTCAATTTCTACTGTCATCCAATTGGAGACCGGTGTTCCTGACCCTCCAGACACAGAGGAGGCTGTGGTGCTTTTTAGCCATCGAGATAGACTGGAAGCAGCTCTGGGTACAAGTGAAGTGGCTATTGGCAGTCTTCTAACCGAAGAGCGTGGTCCTCGTTCCATAGGCTATCAGTCTGGTCCACCTCGTAGCGTAATTTTCTATTCGTCCAACTCTGTCATCCAACCAGCAGCTTCTACAGGATACTTTGGATTTCGAGATGAAGAGCCGATTCCGATTGAACCTAATGTAAATTACATATTCATTCATTTTTTTAGCAATGCAAGCATCCTGAATTTAGGTGCTAATAATAATCGTATGTCACGAAATTGTCACAGGAACCGGAACCTCCTATTGCTGCCCCACGTGGAGCGTCTGATGCGAGTACGGATTGGGAGTATGGTCATTCACGTTCGCATTCCCAGGAGAATGTCAGTGTTAATTCTCACGAGAATGTCAGTGTTAATTCTCACGAAAATGTCAGTCTGAGCCCTCAGGAAAATCCTAGTCCACCAGTAACAGATTGGCAAAGATCTGGATTGACACGATCCGAGTTGGAATACAGTAAAAGAAGTACGGAAAAATGAGTTGAATAAAAAGTTACTTAATTGTGATATTCACGACTGCTTTACGCAATACTTCTAGAATCTGTCATTTAGATATTTTTTCTTATATTGAGGCCCAAACCTTTAGTTTTCCTTTCCTGAAATAAAATATGTTTGTTCATTTCATATTTTTGTGCACTACAGCTATATATTTTCGTTCTTATAGGCGTAAACCTATTCGTTTTACTTAATCTCCTTCCTTCCCATCTCCTATATCTCTTCTTTTCCTATTCCCTTTCTTCCTTTTTGCTTTCCCTCATTTCTCCAAATCCTCCCCATAATCTAATTACAAAATTATGTCAGATTTTCCGTTGTCATTTCAGTCAACACAATGAGCAGCCGAGATGGATCCCAATCCATAGAAATTGAAGTTCAAGTGGAGAATTTGAGTAGAATGGCACCTAAAGTTTCTCGTCGTGGTTTTAAAGGTGAGAGACGAACTTACAAGTCCGCCCCAACAGTTGCATATGAACGAACTTCTTCGCCCATTCTACCTCGACCTATGAGCCCAATGCATGGTCGTCGTAGTTCTCACCCACTTCACTACCATGAGTCACCTGATGAGGATCCTCAACGAAGACAGCAGTATCGTGACCGAGGCGAGCCATCTCGACGGCATCAGAATTCTGGGTATGAATGTTTATCATTTTCATCTATGTTGGTGTTGGAGCCAGTCTAGACATTCGGATGATGTTGATACTATCTATAAAGTATCAAAACCGTTTTCCAAAACCTTTAGACATCTAGTAGCCGATATTTTCTAGACGATGTTGACATTAGAAGGGATATACTTGGCTTAAAACTGCAGGTTCGCAAAAATGCATGATTTTCCACATTTAAAAACTCGATAAAGCAACCAACTCTATTCAATATTCCACAAGAAGCTAGCAATTCTGGTGTCGGTGTGGAGGGGTGGAGATGGAGGGAATGGTTGAGTGTTTTTGGAGGGGAGGTCTGGAAAGGAGTGTTGCCTTTCTTGGTGTCCGAGTGGAAGGGTGGAGGGGATTTGGGTCTGTTTTGGTGTCTGGTGGAGGGGATGAGTGCCTTTTTTAGTTTCGGAGAAGAGGGTGGAGGGTAGGGTGGCATTTCCCCTCTTATGTAGCAAAGCATACGTACCATAACATTGATAAGCTGGCCGATCTTTTTCATACAAACATTCCAAATATTTAAGAATTCGGTCAAAAAGTAGTCGGTGGAAAACAGAAATAAATCGATCAAAGAGTTTCTATAAAAAGGCAAGAGGTCAAGGATACGGTCACGAATAACATCAAACATCACCCACGAAGCAGTCCCAACTCCTAACGAGCATCATGTGGATGAGCATAGATGTAATCATACGTTGAGTAATTCCATTGAAGAACATCGATGTTTCTAGGCATTATCGTCAGCAAGATCCTCGCGATCCTCGAGCTCGGAATCACGCTCAAACGGAAACGGATGGTTATGATGACAAATCCACCTCTTCAGATTCGAACGAAGACAGACGTCCACCTCGAATTCCCGTTCATGGCTCTTCTGATGTGAACGAGAGAAGACGCTCACCGCCAATTCCCGTTCGTAGTCCTGATTTGAACGAGAGACGACGTTCACCGCCAATTCCCGTTAAAGACTCTTTTGATTTGTACGAGAGACGACGTGCTCCGCCGATTCGTGGTCATAGTCCTGAGTTGCACGAAATTCGACGTGCTCCACCAATGCGTGGTCATAGTCCTGATCTCCATGAAAGACGACGTGATGTGCCAATTCGTGGTCATAGTCCGGATTTCCACGAAAGGCGACGTGATCCGCCAATTCGTGGTCACAGTCCGGATTTCCACGAAAGGCGACGTGATCCGCCAATTCGTGGTCACAGTCCGGATTTGCATGAAAGACGACGTGATCCGCCAATCCGTGGTCTCAGTCCTGATTTGTACGAGAGAAGACGTCCCCAGCCAAATCGCGGTTATAGTCCTCCTGACTTTTACGAAAGACGACGTTCACCGCCAATACCCGTTCGTAGTCCTGAGATTTACGAACAAAGACGTGAGCAGCCGATTCCGGCTCACAGTTCTTCGGATTTGTATGAGAGAAGACGTCCGCAACGGAATACTGCTCACAGTTCTTCAGATTTTTACGAGAGAAGTCATCCAGAGCCAATTCGTGTTCATGACAGTGGTGATGCACTGGTAACGAGCTCGAGTGGGATGAGTGCCACTTGTCGGTTGATCGATCGCCTTGTGAAAAGCAAAGGTCCGACGAAGGATCAGGATATGATGCGAGCTATATATTCTCATCGTACACTTCACATTGATAAAGTGAAGAAAGAGCTTCATCGTCTCGAACGACTCAATAAGTGAGTTTAATGTTCTAATATTCATAGTTAAAAAGTTGAGCAACTTCGATTCACTTATTCATAAAGCCATATTTGAACTTCCTCTAAACACTAATTTCGTTCATATTAGTGTTTTGAGCAGAGGACAGAGGCACACATCGTCAGAGCATTCAAACAGCCTTGATGAAGGTGTTAACCGAAAACCAATTCTAAAGAAACCTGCTCGACCCCGGTCGCCACCTCGACCGAAGACAACTACTCTGTACAGAAGAACTCCATCGCCAGACCGAGAACACCGAAGAGCCAAGGTAACAGAGACAGTATTTGAATTATGATAATGATCAGAATAGCTTTAGTGCTTCTGAGATATAGACGGGCAACAAATTTTCCCTACTGCCCTACTTCCCTACTTCTTACTTTGGATTCCCAGCCCTACTTCCCTACTCCCTACTTTGGATTCCAGGCCTTACTTTCCTACTCCCTACTTTGGATTCCCAGCCCTACTTACCTACTCCCTACTTTGGATTCCCAGCCCTACTTACCTACTCCCTACTTTGGATTCCCAGCCCTACTTCCCTACTTCCCTACTCCTTACTTTGGATTCCCGGCCCAACTTCCCTACTCCCTACTTCCCAAATTCAGTGTCGACCCCTACTGCCCTATTTCCTTACTTCAATTTTTCTTATCTACTCCCTACTGCCCTACCCTTTAGGGTGAAGTGGGGGCCCTATTTTGCTCTACTTTCTGGTAGGGTAGGGCAATTTTCCTATGTTTGACCACCCTACTTCCCTACGCCGAATAACCATCCCTACTCCC
The DNA here is from genome assembly GCA_034694025.1 of Ceratophysella scotica. Classification (NCBI taxonomy): domain Eukaryota; kingdom Metazoa; phylum Arthropoda; class Collembola; order Poduromorpha; family Hypogastruridae; genus Ceratophysella; species Ceratophysella scotica. Next base: position 22,013 of record JAQFXZ010000088.1, on the reverse strand, counting down.
TACTTCCCTATATCCCTACTCCGCTGGCTCAACCCTATTCCCTACTTACCTATTCCGGCTGCCGAACCGTACTGCCCTGCTACCCTACTTCCCTACTTCGATCTTTCTTCCCTACTCCCACTACTGCCCTACCCTATAGGGCGAAAAAGGGGGGCCCTTTTTTGCTCAATTCCCTACTAGGATAGGGCAAGTTGCCCATCTATTTCCTGAAATGCAATACAATATTTACAAATTCAAATCACTTACTAAGTCTCACACCTGCGTTTTATCAGACTGCTGTCGAGAAGAGAACTTGCGGTGTACGGAACGAAGTGACGAATACTTCTCGAATCCAACTACACAACACGGGAACTCAAGTATCTCAGCCTTCTCTTCTGAAGGCAAAACCCATTTTAGCTGCAACTGGAACTCAGGTCCCAACACCGGAAGCATCTACAACTAACAGCTCCGCCACTCTTGCTCTTGAGCAAAAAATGGATCAACTTCTGGGCACGTTCAATTTCATTGCGGACGTTTTGTGTATGAGACATGAGGCGGCTGCAGATGCGCAGAAGGATGAGGAAATTGTCCAGGAATGTCCATGTCCTAAAAAGAAGCGAACACCAAAGAAACAGAAACCGCCCAAACCGGCGAAACCTCCTGTCAGCTACTTCATTCCCTTTTCCAACTGTCGTGGTGAGCAAATGTATTTGCAGTACGGAAGACAGCGGTCACCACCTAGTCTTTCTTCAAGTGAAAAGGAGAATGAGGATCATGGAAGCGCGCGTCAGGGTAAGCGAGGAGGATCGGACAGTGACGACGGAAGAGATGGGCGCTACAACACCAATGAATTCCTGGGTCGATTTAGCTTACAGGTAAAGCAATTACAATCAATCTTTTGCATTCAAGGATGTATCCAGAGTTGACCAAACAAGCTTTTAATCATAATCATACACAATCCTTGTTTCAGCAAATATTTCAACAAAATAATCCTCAATTCATCAATCGAATTCAGCAGAGAGAAGCTGTGCTAAGTAAATTAAAGGCAGAACGTGAGCAGAGACAAGATATCAAGAGACAATGGATTCAAACGCATGGTGCTCATGAGCTGTCCAGCCTGGAGCGAGCTCTGGAGCCGAGAGGTTAGCACTGCTTTAAAAATAATTGCCGCATACATAAAACACCTAGTCGGTCACTTGAGCGAAAACCAGCTGGGCAAAACCTAATCTGCTACAAGCTAGCATAGGTTATGCTAGGATAGGTCAGATTAGGTGAAAAATTGGGCAAAAAATTAAAAATTAAACAAAAAAGCGCTGTTTTGTGTAGCTGCGTTTTGCCCGACTGACCCAGAATCCCTAAAAATGCCTATTTTAAATTTTAAATTAAATATTGCAGAGCCAAGACTTATGAGTGGACGAGAAATGCGACAAATTACAAAGAAGAAGTACACAAAACTTCCAGAAGTTCAGGAGAAAAAATTGCAGAAGAAGGCTGAAGAAGAGAAGCGCACGAATCGCCTGATGTCTAATGTATTTGCAAAGGTATTTGGTATTGTTGTACTCGAGTATTTTTATATTTTAGGAATTCCGCATTTTGAATTTTGATAAATTGTGTTTTTTTTTTTCAACAGAAGCTCCGACAGGGTGTTCTACGAGGAAATGTGAATATGGACATGTCCAAAAGCATTATTGCTAATGCTACCTTCCGATAAACTCAACCTGTAAGTTTGCTATTTGTTTGAGCCGTGGGCCTGGGTCAATAGTTTGACCTCTAGAATAACGAATGCTGGTCTCATGGTACTGGTATTCATTTTAATCGTTGCTCTTGGTCAAGTATTTTGATACAGACCCACAGTTCAAACACGCAGCATACCTAAAGATATACAGCTGTTGGCGGCGTATCTGAAACTAAATTATCGTCTAAGCTTTAGCTCTAAAGCCTAAAGAACATCAAAATTCTCTGTAAATTGCACTTTTTCACCTTGGTAAAAAAATATTAAAATATCTCCAGTATTTTCAAATTCTCTAGTTTCAAATCTTGAAAGGATTTATTTCAAACTGACACTAGCACGAATCTATTAGTTTCATACCTAGACTATTGGGATGTGCCTAAATTAAGTCAGGTAAGGTTGGGCTATACGTTAATTAGTGTTCAAATATGAATAGGCTTCCGCTTTACAGAACAGAAAAATGCACGTCAATAAAGAGTACTTACTCCAGTATTTCAGTAATTAATTACATTTTGATTTTATTCACTGTTTGTGTATTATTATTATTTCTGTTCACCTTAAGCTAGTTAACGACTGGATATAAGTATAAGGTTATTCTAACTTAACCATCAGACGTGGTGAGAAGGAACGGAGAAGTGACGTGTACCTCACAATTAGCACATGTGCAGTACACTCGAGAACAAACAAAAACTACAAAATGATTAGGATCAAACTCAACTAATTACTGTCTCTCAAACCTGATTCTAGCCTATGATAGTACATCCAGCATACATTTGTAGAATGTATCCATAGTATACACAATACAGCACAGGTACACCCGCCCTACCACCTCACAAACAAACAGAACTTACCAATAGGACAACAAACGTTCTACTTCTAAACTTTTAAAGCCCAACACAAATCAGGACGAGATTGACAACTGTTGTGTACAAAAACAAAACGAGAAAACATCCAAGCCATACACCCACAGTCACCAGAACGAGATAGTGAAAGCCTTCGTTATACCGTGTGACGTGTTTTGATTTCAGAAGTTAAAAAAACGGAAAATCGCATTAAGAAAAACATCGAAGTTCATTTTCTTAATTCGATATTTTGACGTGCAATTGTGATTTTGAGTCCATGTACGCGTAACACAAAATATGATTACGGCTACTCATGCTAAAAACACGAGAACAGGACAAGCCGCATTTCATTCATTGCAGAGTGGAGCTCACCGTCTGCTTATATTTGACTAGTTGCCTTCTTTTCACTTCGCAACATCTTTCAACGTGTTTAGACGTTGCTTTACGTGCACTTTTATGTGACACGTCTTGCGTAAAGTGTTTGGCACGGAGCTACCATCTCTAAGTTTTTCGAGAAGCCAAACAAATTATGCAAGACCTGTCACATAAAAGTACACGTAAAACAACGTCTAAACAAGTTGAAGAATGTAGCGAAGTGAAAAGAAGGCAACTAGCCCTATCTAAGCATAAGGTGAACTCCACTCTGCAAGAAACGAAATGCGGCTTGTCCTGTTCGCTATTTTTTGGCATGAGGATTTAGCCGTAATCATTTTGTACTACGTTGACAATCAGTATGCAGAAGTAATAACCTTCCGTGTTTTAACTTCTGAACTTCGATATTGAGTCGCAACTCGTATTAGCCTTAGCTAGAATCTGTCATTGAAACGTTCTGAGTAAAATAAATGGCTTGGCGTGTTAGGTTTGACATGGAAGCTAAAAAATATTCGCCACAGGTACCACACTACAATATATTGATAGTTATCACAAAAGTACCATCTACCACATATAACTACGTACTTACATCCAACTTTGAGTAAACGGAACAAAAAAAGAAAGAAAAAAAAACAAAATACCGACAAAGCCAAATTGAAAGTGAAACACATGTACTAAATTCCCGTATTTAGAACAGGGCTTAGCATAGTGTGAATTAATTGGATCCTATGTAGAAAGGCGAATTAGTTTTTGTTGAAAGTGGCTACTCGGTCATATATCCGTGTATATGCTCACTCCGTACTCAAGAGGTAGGTATGTATAGTTTGAAGATATTGAAATAAGGTTAAGTCTAAATCCTAACTAATGCTTAGCAAGTAACGTACATCTAATTTTGGTAAGTTCATAAGTGACAGTTCATGGTACTTATTAGGTATGTTCCGTTTGGTTACACTTTTTTTCATTGAGGCTAATTCATTATGTTATCTTCGTTTTTTTTTTCTTGTATTTTGTTTCTATCCATAAGGGTTTTCTGGTTTGCTTGTTTTCTAGTAACGAGGCACTTGGTATAATTTTTACTTTTGTCAATCAGGGTTTTTCTTTCGATGAGAAACGCCTAATAGTTACAATTACTAGGTCTACATGCTAGAATGTTTTCACTTCACCTGTGCACGAGTTAGTTTAACTAGTACAACTAAAATTAAATTTTTTTTTTTACAACCGTGGGGTGCATGATGCAGGAACGTGAGACAGGGTTCCTAGCTTATAAACGTCTCGGCTCAAGTTTCTACATACAAATAGTCAGTCACTTTAAGTATTAGTAGCGAGATAAATCAACTCAGGTTACTTAGGAGTAAAAAAAGAGAAAGTAAGGGGATTACTATTAGTTTCCTACAAACAAACCCATAGAGACCAGACCAGACCAGGTATGCGTTGCGTACCTACATTTTAAAAACACTAGTGGAAAGACAGCTAAGTCGCGGAAATGGACAAAAAATAGATTGTTTCACGACGTGCTCGAACGAGAGAGAACTACCTATAGTTTTCTAGTATAAACTTTTGAACTGGGGCAAACGAACAGGGACGCAAAGAAATGAACTACTACGTTGTACAATGACGACGACGACGACTTACTTCTAAACCGAACGATTCGTGTATTTTCTAGAAACCCAAACTTAAATATGGCAACTAATGTAATGGTACAATATACGAGAATTTTACAGAGTTTGTTTCTACAGAATTTGGAGGTCCGATTAGGAGGTTTGGTCTGATCTACTACATGACCAGAATTTGGAATTTGGAATTTTGAATAGAGTATAGGTGTTAATTCTTCGTGTTCATTTTGATTTAGTTTTAAGTCTTCTTAATCATCTGAGTCTCCGTCACTGGAATAAATAGCTCCAGTAGGTTGACGCAGATACGGGCCAGATCCCACTTGTCTGTACGCATGAATATTCATTTTAAATGGTCTCTGGCTCTTGGCTCAAGTAATTACGGAACATTCAATATTTTAAAACAATTTCGAACCCAAACCTCAAACGACGGTAGTGATTCAACCATTCTTCCAACATTTGAGCAACGAGAAGAGGCGGCTTCTGAATTCGTTGACGAGCCATCATTATCCCTGTATCCGTGTAGCGAACATCCAACCACTGATTCATGATCATCTCTTCCTTACCAATCTGCCGCAAAATACAAACAATTTACTAGTTGCCCAATTTATTCAGAACATAAGTTGTGATTTTGTATAATTAAACGCGGTACAGGTAGTAACTGTTTCTTCAATAGCTCGTGAAAATCAATATCAACCGGTAATCAAAAAAAGTTTAGAAGTTGCCAATTTCAGGAATTTCATAGACGTGTTTACTGGTGCGCATTTTTAGTATGTTGAGCTTGAGCAACTGAGTTGGTGACAATAGGTCACCGCCAAGCATCCGTCGTGTTCATCTTACGACGAGAGTGAAAAGAATTCCGTGAATTTCAAAGACGGGAAGATGAAAGAAAGCATGTAATATTGATACGTATTGATAAGCATGTGATGTTCACGTTAAAAATGTGTCATGTTTGGTTCGTTATAACCCGGATGGAGTAACAACATATTTTCCGTCAAAGTAGGCTTTTATGGTCAAATATTTAAACTATCGCAACGTTAATAGAAATAGATGTGACACGTGGTGATATAGAATGCTGACGAACAGATTCGACATTATTTTGACCAGCTTTCTTGATAAAAAAAAAGAGTGACTACATACCTCGGACTGGGTGAGAAAATGGATCGGAAGAAGATTGCCATCGACCGAAGTGAGGGGAAGATATGCTGACCGATCGTTGATATCGTCTGGACCAAGTTGAGCTGCAGTTGCCACAGAGGACAATGGGTCACAGTCTGGGTCCATAGTAACCAAAGCAGAGAAATGGCCACGAGTGTATCCGAGACAAATTGGAGATTTCCAGCAGAAGGTAGCCTCCCAGAAGAAGGGCAGGTACAAGCCTGAGGGAGAAAAGAAGGTGATTAGGTGGTCAACACCAGACACCTGATACCGTTCCAGTATTATCGCCTACCTTCGTATTTCGCGAAGCCCAAAGTTTCACCTCGGAAGCTCTTGACATACTTAACTCCATAGACGATAATGGGACGTCGGAGAATATGCGTCAAAGCAAAGATGTGAAGTTGCTCCAGGCTGGATCCTGGCTTACTGGCAATGGACAGAAGTTTGGCCCAGTCCGCAGCACACTGAGAATCATTCAGACTAAAGGAAAGCAGACGAGCATTGAGAGACTCGTTCTCCTTCCAGCGTTGATAGAACCTTCAATACAGAATGACAATAAATTAGGGAAGATCAGATAAATAAATAGATATTTTGGTTGCATACATTGTGGCGCAAGCATGGAGTGAATCCGCAACGGCTTGTCGCAGTCCGTTTTCTCGGTCAAAGATGCCCCAAGTGGCCTGAAGAACGGAGTCAAGGAGACAATCCCCAGCGGATCGATTCCAAAGAGCGTAGAGACGAGAGTTGAGTTGTTCCATTAACTCCGGAGACCAGTTGATAATCTGACCATTGTCCAGCTCCTTCTGCACATCACGGTCCAACACCTCATCGAAGACTGTTTCCTGGAGCCCAGCTGCATAGTCCTCGATTTCTGAAATAATTAACCAAATTCTTTAATTTAGATGTTCAATCAAGTAATTCCTTAAATACATTTATTTCTGCTTACCAGACGGAAGAGTAAAGGTAGCGATTTCAGTAGTATACTGGCAGTGAAAGGAGCCCTTCCGCTTTCGAATAGATGAGAGAAAGTTGCGACGAATGTCAGCTGCCAAGTCAGGAGCGGCATAGGAAGGAACTCTTTTGACGACTGGTGGACCACCGTCCACTTGTGACAAGAGTGTAGCCAGAAGATGTTCCTGGTGAAATCTGTTGTAAAGTCAAAAAAGTAGTGTTTATTGCTCAAAATGTTGAATTGAGTATCGATTCATGGTTGAGTTGGCGTACCGTAAAGCTAGATGAACGAGAGTGAACCCAGCATCGAAGGCTGAAGGTCGTGCCAGAATTGTGACTTCAGAAGATGTCAATTGACGTGAGGGATCGCCGCCAGCGGCCAGATATTCTTCCACAGGAACAATATTTCCTTCAACAACTCCACGACAAGCTTCCAACCAACGGGAATCCACTTCACGACTTCGTCCTAAAAAAAATTCATATTTAGTCCAACATCCGATTTCAGTATTTAGAAAACATTAATTTAAATTCTGAACTTACGATTATTTGGAACACCAGACGAGATGACATGATTACTGGCCGAATTGCTCACTCGATTATTTCCAGTGACAGTCACTTCATTCCCAAGCAGAGCACGGTTGTTGGTAGGAGCTGTTCCGCTGCCCTGGCTCCCAAAACTAGATCGACTTGAATCAATTTCTTCGATACTGGTGACTCGAGGAACGGACCCAGGCCTTCCCCTCGCAGTAAGACACATAACGCATTTCCCAGCTCTTGGCCAGTTGTCGTAGGTACAAATGTGACACGTCCACTTGTCGGAATTAGTCGCATTGGGATCACCGCTCAAAGCTGCCCCACTTCCGCTCCCATAACTGGACTTACTACTATTTTTTGAATTGGTCACTAAGCTAGGTGAGATATTTTTAGAACCATAAGCACCAAAGGAATTGAGGCTGTAATCCGTTTCTGCCGCTCGATCAAAATTAAACGCAGAAGACTTGTTTCCATATGGCCCATCCAGACTCTGGCAGATGATTGGAGACTTCTCATTCTTGCTCTCTCCCGGATGAATGTACTTTTTGGACTGTGAATCAAATGAGGGTGAACGAAGATTATGGATCTGTTGTTGTGGACTCGTCATGTAGTCAGACTCAAAGTAGTTGTCAACGGGACTGTTGTTCAATGCGCGGCCATGCTCGTTTTCATTCCGCTTTCTTCGATAGCCATCATGGACTTCGTCCTGTTGTGACAATTTCAGATTCTCCAAAATATCCGTGATACATTCGGAGGAATTGTGATGACGTGAGTCTGGAGTCTCGTATTCGTTCAGATTGAATTTCTTGTCTCGTGCCGTTTCACACTGAGTGCAGCGGAGAGCTTTAGGCCAGTTCAAGTAGGTACATGCACTGCATGACCACTTCTTCGTCTCATCACAGCTGTAGATCTTGTCCATATTCAACACGCGTTCTGCTGGTCCCAATCAGTTTCTTGGCTCAGATTACGAGATGAAGACGACAGTAGTGGAGTGAACTTAGAGGTTTAGTGTTACGGAATAGAGGAGATTCGATGAGGAAATGATGAGGAAGCAGGTGATGCTTATTGCAAGAAGCTAATACTCATGCGGATCAAGTACAGAGGGTTAATCGTCGTCTTGAAGTATCGCTTCTGTCATCAGCAAACTCGTAGACGTCAGCAAAGAACCAAGTTGAGTGAACTGAAATAATAAATATTCAGATTCAGCTTTGTGCATGACATCAGAGATCGTTGTCTTTAATTGAATACGGATAAGTGCAGTACAAGTACAGAAGTACTCCATGCAGTAAGGATTCGTAGAAAAAATATTTTTATTCAAATTAGGGTGAACCTACGCAAACATCTACCCGTGTCCCGAATCCACGAGCGCGTATTGCCCAATCCCAATATCAAGTTCAATATCTCCACGACAAAAGGGTAACCTGACTTCTAATGATCAAGTACAACGTAGTCACGATTCGAATGTTGAAACACGTGAAAACTTTATCACCGAAAGTGAGAAGGGTGTGAAAGTGAGAGAAAACCAATTTCCTGTCAACAGAACGTGTACGAAAACGTGCGGTTTGAGTTTTGCAATTGCAACATATGCAATGGCTATGTATAAGTATGTAGCGTAGCGCTAGTGTGTCGCAAGGATTATGGATTAAGCCAGAAAAGAAATCATGCCACGTCCTTTCTTTTTAATTTGATTAATATTCGAGAATTATGTTTGGTTCTCTCATCTTGGGACAGCCTAGCGAACTTTGGCAGAAGCCATTGGTTCACATACGAAAAAAATTATGCAAGTTGGCATTATGTGAAGACTGCTAGGCTGGGCAAAATGCAAAATACAAAGTAAGAAGAAAATATATTTACTATGGCCAAATCAATGGAGCCAATAGTTGTAAATCATAAAATTAAAATCAAGTTAATTTTATTGTTGAAATCAAGTTTGAAGATGCTATTCTAAATTCTAATGTAATTACATTATGTATATGCCATAATTAAGGAAAGGCTCCTATGCAATGCACTAAAAAGTGGTCGAAATATGCAACAGAATATGCACTAGAGATGCCAAAATAGGCACTAAGTATGCATCAAAAAGATTTTTATGCAAAAATACATATTTGAATTTCGAAAAACTAAATTTTTGCTAAAAAATCCATTCAAAAACATAAAATTGGCGCAAAATTGTTGAGAAACATTATATTTTAAAGCAAGTCGCGAAAATTTTGGACTTTTACAAAACAAGATAATACCCAAAAACAATAATCTTGTAAAAAAAAAATCTGAACACAAATCGCTACACGTTTAGTATGCGATCCGGCCGGATCGCATACTACATCAAAGTTTTTCTTGATGCGATAAGGAATTCATACTACATCAAGAACAACTTTGATGTAGTATGTAATATGCATGCGATCCGAAACCGAAAGATGTTCCCAAAAATCGAATAAAATGAAACTATTACCTCCAAAAGTGTCGAAATATGCTGTAAGAACGCAAAAATATGTTGTGAAACATCAAAATATGCACAAAAACTTGAAAAACATTAAATATGCAAATAGGTATTCATCAAAATCTCAAAATATGCAAAAAAATATTACAGTATAAAATTTGGTTATTCAACTCAGGTGGATGTGAATCGTGAAGATCTTAAATCAAAACTTCTGCAGGATGCCCCCCAAGAAATAAATTTTTGCATAGGAAGCCTTTCCCTAGTCATACTTCATAATGCCATTTGCTAGTAATGTTATATTGTCATAATAAATCTACACTCTTTAAACCATTTTTATGTGATTTACATGTTTACTGGAAGTTACTGCCGGAAATTATTTAAACTTTAAACACTGTGGTATTAATATTATCATAATTATTTTTAACGTTGACGTTGCGTTCGTTCAACGTTCAAAGTTCGAGCCTCGCGTCGCAAGCCGTTTATGCTATGGAATTCTTTCCTTGCCCAAATGAATGAAACAATAGTCATCTGATTTTCAGAAGCAAGAATTATACGTTGAATTTTAAAGTTCAATGACCTTTGAGTTTAAACATACGCGCACAAAGTAACGAAATCGAATTACTAAATTAGCTTACCTGTAATGGCAAAAGTTAGAAGGTGGCAGATGGTGATGGTCCAGGCCGCCGGTGGTGCCCTGATGCTGACCTGCTCCGTTCAGATGACAGAGCCGAACTCCCTGCAGCTGATTCCTGGATCCGTCCCGCTCATATGTCCAGCAACAGCAAGTGCCGTCAGACAACTGAGCCCAAGAGACAGACTGACCAAAACAAGACAAAAACCCCAAAGTAAGAAGCAAGGACAGTAGAGTGAAGATGTGAAGAGCCAAGAGCAAGAGCCAATGCAATTCCACCGCTCTCCGGTCTCTCCTCCTCCTGTCACAGCTCCCTCGAACAACCTGCAAATACACACGAGTAGGAAGGATGTTACGGATTTGCACTTGACACTATAATTTAAACTTTAAACAATGAAGTAATTAATTGCCGTGTGTGTGGTTTACGATATGAAACGATGTGGTAAGGAATTATGACGTCGACTAGTGGAAGATCTTTCTAAGATGTAAGACTAGAACTAGAATGCGACTACTCCTAACGACACGCAACTGTCAACTGACTGCTGTCGTTGAAGTCGTTGCCTTTATATAGTTTGGCGGATTCCCGTTTTCGGTCCCTCCTTCTTGCTGAAGAAGGATCACGTGACCGAATAACAACCAATCAGAGTCCAAGCGCAAAATTTACGTTATTTTCAAAACGGACATTAACTTGGCTTTGCCTCAGCAACAAAAAATAACGATTTTTCTGAAATGAACTTTGCGTAATATGTAATATGTATATGCCAAATTCCAATTCCAAATCTGTTGAGCTAGTTTTGATGAATACTAATTACTAATATGCTGAAAAATTTGAATATCATAATAAATTCGTCTAAGCGTTCCTGAAAATAGACAAAGCCAATGAGCTTCATATTCTTATGTTCTGTTATTGCTTTGCTATTATTATATTAAATTAAATGAGTTTTGCATGGAATGAGCTTCCTCTGCTCTGCTTACAGCTTATTACCTGGAACCTGAGAATAGAATTGGAAATAGCTCCACGCGACAAGACGATCCTTTCACTGTGTGTGTATACAAGTATATCTCTGGATGGTCTATTGGTTTAGGAATCAGAGCCCGAAAACGACCAATGCTTCTCAATTTTTTTTAATATTGCAAATCGATTTAAACAACCGATAACGATCCAAATATCAAGATGGGCTGGGCTTGCCAATTTTTCTGTTTTAGAATTTTGAAGACTTCTGTGAGCTTCCAAACTCATCATACATCAAACCTAACCAAGTCTTAGCTTAAAATTTTTGCCAAATATATTGTGCTTGAGTATAGGAGCTCAAAGGATGAGTAATTTTGAAGAACAAGCCTTACGGCGGTAGAAATTTTTCAATAAATTATTTCGGGCTATGGTTGTTTCTTCAAAACGCGATTATAGTCATTTTCGGGCTCTAGTCTTAACATATTATGACCTTGTTGACGTTAGACCGATGCTGTGCTGTGCCGTGTATGTGAGCTACACTCGAGTAGAGCCTTCCGATTGCGATTATGCAATATGCAATAATTCAATACATATTGCCTCATAGCAAGACAGAACACCGAAAGCCTGAATTCTGTGCCCATGACCTCAATTTCATTTCATATTACGGTTTGTGTTTTCGAAACGGCCTCATCTTCATTTTAAGGATTTTGAGGTTCTTCAAATGTAATATTGGATGATTAATAGAGGAGTAGAGATGATATTCATTCATAATTGATAGACGAAAAGTGAAAATGCTATTGTGAATACGTAGGTACTCAATTGCTGGTCAAAACGATTGCGCCCTGGCTGTCTGCCCCCTTATTTGAAAAACCTTGTAGTCGGTCGGAACCGGAAACCCTACAGACTTGGCAATAATATTTTATTTGTATTCGACTGGGTAAAGCTCGATTTTTTTCTCCTAATCTTAAATTGATTTGACATGGAATTCGTAGTCCGTCCTAACTTATTGCAATATTTTGCGACATTATTTTTCTCAAATTGTTGTTGTTGCTTGAACTACTTCTCAAATATAAAGTAGTACACGAAGTACGAATGCTAATTGTTCCAATTATCAAACATCTTAGAAAGTCTTTCCTTTCATCACTTCTCCTTCAGCCCAAAAAGTAGTAGCTGCAGTGCAGTGCAGCTGTAGCCTTTAGCTTTAGCTGCATACAGCATACAATACAATTATTAGCTGGAGCGAAAGCTCAAGTCAAGCAAGACTCGAATCGAATGAACTTTTGTCGTGTGTGTGCGTGTGTGTACGAATTTCAGTCCCAGACACAGATTCCACGGATTCAAGACTCTTCATCTCATTGCACATCAATCACAACAAACCATCATCATCATCAGCTATCAGCTGCTCTTGGGTGGGACTTGGGTTGGATTGGGACTTCGACTTGCGACAGTCAGAATCAGACAACACAAACGGCGGGATGAGTGACACGAACATTAATTTTTCTAAGCATTGAACATCCAATATCAGAACATTGTCAACTACTATTGACTAACGACGGAGACGGAGCTGGAGGGCGGAACACCGCTGACCGCGGCGGAAAGACTACACTCATTGAACATTCAACGTTGGCAGCCAAAGTCATAGGAGGTCGAAGTTCTCTACCACGCATCCAGCACATCGTCAGCTGGATTGATGTCACCTACGTCAAATGACTACTAAAAGTCGTACTTGATGTATATAACGTAAGCTCAAATTGCACTATTTACTAACAATATACATTATCTAATATTTTATGTATTAACGTTATTGCAACGTGTGTTATTACATCACATACTTAAGTGATGTAATATGTTGTATGTTGTGATCGGAGGTGGGGATTCTAAATTGTAAATGGGAACAGTAAACGATGAGTACAGGTAGGCGGCCTATTATTCCTAGATCAAAGATGTATTATGTATTGAATGACATATTATGCGATCTGCATCCCCAACCTCTGGTGTCTGGTCATTGTTTCAGTTTGCGTTTCTGACTCTGGAGCACAAATAAATCCAATTTAGAAATTTTAGACTTCAGCCTTGACCTCATTCTTGTCGGATTTGTAAATTGGCATTTATTTTGTAGTAATAAGTATCTAGTGTAGTGTCTTTTGACCCTAGATATATACTCGTGCGTCCAGCGTCAGCAAGTCATACGACGTATTGACTTTCCAATTGTAGTTGACCTCCTTCGGCCTTGCTCTTAGTATTACATAGTAAGATTTTGTGATCAAAACTTAAATATCTTTTAGTCTTGATTCCCTATTTAACTCTGACCAGAATCATGCACTGATTTCGCGTAATTTAATAATGAATTGATATGGTACCCTTCTCATTCCAACAAAGTAGTACACCGTTTCTTATGAACCGATATCTAATGTCCAATCCAGTAATACTTCCAACGGTTTTTGTTTTTGATTTCTCTAACATGAACTAACCTAAATTGCTTCTCTCGCTATTACTTACATATTGGTATGACCTTAAAATTCGGCCTATTCAGTTTATATATTACAGTCAAGTGCTAGTCGAAGCTTAAGCTTAATAGTCACCAGATTCCCAATAACTCGGTCTCATTTCTTGTCCACTTTGGGTCTCAGTGTTTTACATTCAATTCCATTCCGATTCGAATACAATGTTCTTTTCTTTTCCCCAAATTTCTCCAAACCCATGACCAGATATGCAGCGCAGTTTAATAACCTAATTAAAGTTGATAGTATATTCTTAGAACAGGGACAATACGAGAGTACAAACCTCGGAATGGATCCACGGTTATAATTCCGCGTAGAGAGACTCGGGAAATGTCATGTTCCCATGAACACAGCTGATGACTGAACCGGAGGGACTTAAGTTTAAGGGCCACCAAAATAAAGAAAGTTGAGTAAAGTGTAAAGCTACAACTGTTTTCTGTCTTCAGTCTCAGTAAATGAAATTATGAAATATTTGTACTGGAACAAAGCCCAACCCGAACTTTTCTCTCCTGCCCAGTTTCTAAACTTAAAATACGGAACTAATGGAATTTAGTAATTCCATTAGAAATTAAAAGAACAAGTAAACTTTTTTGGGGGTTTTATGTCTCTGCAGGTCTTATACTCAGGACACCAACTCAGCCATATTTTATTTTATTTCTTCGTAGTTGGATGAAAGATCTTTAATGTATTCGCTCTATAGTGAAGCTCCCTTCACACATTTTACAAACCAGTACTCTTTCTCGCAGAAGTGAGCGTTATAAACACGGCAAGTTCACCTCACTCCCGGTTGGTACACTCGTCGTAGTAATAGTTGTCCCTCTGACCTACAAATCCGCATAGGTTCAAGAGGTCACTCGAGTTGACATCAAGGGACCGTTTCCCACTCGAACACCTTCAATTTCTCCAGTTTACTTTTTCATTACAGAATAATTGCTCCACATTTAAGTGGATCTTCTTTATTTGTGAAGTGCTTTGCGTTCATATCGATCAGCCGAGCGGACGAAAGCTTTTGGTTCTGTGTATAGCTTCTTTTTCATTATTTTGCAACAAGGTTTTTCGCCAAAACAGCTTTACGCACGTGTATACCTACTATGCATTTTAGCAGGGAAGTGAGCCAAGTACTAAGTATGTGACAAGAGAACCCAAGGCTTTTCAGGGAGGGCCTTCAATGAATTGTATTGGATATAACGCTTGAATATAATAAGCCGATTTTGGCAACAAGCACTACTGCCTTGAGTTTAATGTATTCTCTGGCTCTAGCTCCCTGGCCTGGCATCAGGCCTTCTTCCGTGCTAAAGCTACTGCACTACATATTATGCTAATCTACGTACATATATCTAGAACTACGAGAAGGGGAGCCAAGGAGGTTTCTTTGCACTGCTTCTGGCTGATTGCTGATTTATGATGAATCTTGTCAGTGCGGTTGACTATGCCAGCGGATTACAGCCTTACATGCTACATCTGTTGAAATGAGATCTGTGATGCCAGGCCAGGGAAGTCCCCGACAATAATGGAAAGTGAAACAATGGATGGGCACGTACGATGGGAGCAAGTGCAAATTGTAAGAGGGCTAGATAGCATGTGCCGAAATGTGCCAAAGGAAAATGTTGAAGACGAAACAGGATAGATTCATAAGGCTAGGTATTGAGTATATATAGTAGCGGATAGTGGATGTGCACAGATCGGGTTTTATATAAGCCCAAACTGGTTTCTGGCTGGGTGAGTTTCTCGGGAAATAGGTCAGCTCCAGGCCTATTTTTGAGTGACGGGACTGGAAAGGATAGAAAGTTTAGAAATCCAGGTTTAAGAGAATCCGGTGTCTTAATTTGCAAGTATCAAGGTTGTTAATACGGTTTTAGTTCACTGGAGTTTAGTCCTGCCTACCTATTGTAACAGGTCCTTGCCCAAGTTCATTTTCGCATTGCTCTCAGTGAAGTGTTCTAGCCTTAGGAATATCTGGAATAGTAAAACTCCGGAGTTACTGTTACTATCGATTTAATTCATCGACGTCCATATTCAACGAACAGACAGCTAAGCTCAAGTTCTCTGTACCAAATCTAAACGCTGATTCTCACTTTAACGACTGAGTTCCTTTAAATCCGGTTACTTTACACGAGAGATCGAGCTAAGAAAGCAGATTCAAGCCGTCAAAAAGTAAATACAAGCTCTTTACACTTTTCATATCCTCATGATTTAAGTAAAGCGTCTGTGCCCTACGTCAAATGTCAAATTAAGAGGTTGTCAGTTGTCAATATACCATAGTTTGGTTGCTAATTTAAATATTTACATGTAATTAGGAAGAGCTTCATGCTGTCTGAATCAGATATGTATGTAATACTATGGGCTGTGTGCTCAGTCTGCAAGCTATAAGCTACGTAATCCCGTGTGTGTGTAATGTGCAATTTCCGGTAAGCCCGTGTGTGTGACGCGTGACGTATTGTTTTATGGATCATCCAATTGAACTTGTGTAAATTAGACTTGTCAATATGTATTTTGGAATGTTGAGTTTGTTTAGCAGGTGGATAAGTAGATGTAATTAGCTTTAGGGCCACACTTCTTCGAGGGTTTTGCATTTGCAAGTGTTTCGCATTTATTCAGAAACAACTTCTCAGGCTTAAGAATATCAGAATGTAAACAGCTGTTGTTAAACTACTACTGTCCGCAGGTAGACCAGACCAGACAAACGCATATTGTAATATGAATATTGCAAGTTTCTAAGCCTGCAAAAATGAAAAGCTGATCCTCGGAATAGGTAACATAATTACATTGAACATTTCATCAGCCTGGACTCACTGGGATGCGTAAAAATTGCATGAAATTAAAATCCAAAAATTGCAGGTGTAAATAAATTAATCTTTAATTGTAAATCGCCATTCGCAATAAGTTACCAAATACAAAGACAAAGACTACTGACGAGACGCGAAACGGGCAATAAGGGCTACGTAATATGTATTGACTATTATATATCTACGTATTTTGAGGGGTTTGTCATTTTCGCCAGAATAAATATTTTTTTTATTAATCAATAGTTGATAATTTCCACGTCAGTCAAAAAACGTTTCTTTTGGTCTGTATTTTTAGATTTTGGTAGTTCGGAAACGCGTTTGAGTTAAATCATCACTTTCATCAAGCCGATATGATATATTCTGTTAACGTAAACAGAAAAGCGTCTAGACTCGAGACTTTACTCGACAGAGTGGGTTTCATCTTTTATCAAATAAAATATTAAAATTAATAGATATGTGTGACGTCGGCGGGATTTGCTTTAAAGCTACTATGAAGCCTTAGTTTGTACGAGTGCTAGGCACAGGCACTATTTGAGCCATGGTGTATCAGTCTACCACAATCACAGATGATCTGATCGATCACCGAGCATTGAACTGCTCATAGACAATACCTAGAACTGCATTGGCGTAATTCAATCCGTATGTCATTATGCAAAAGTGTAGAATTGCGAAATCAGGAGATGATATCTGCATATCTATTATTGTACTGGTGCCAGGCTTCTGCCTCCGCACGCCTGACGATCAGAAGATACGTTTGAAATGGATAGGACACAGTTATTTCCTCCTTTTGAATAAATCTGCTGCCCGAACATGAGAATTGAGCAATCTGTATCATGAGGAGCGTCGGAATTCCTTCCGGTTGCAGACTTTTTTAAAATGAATATTTGAAAATATATTTCGAAAATTAGAAAACTTGGTCACGGAGGAAGAGTTATAGCCAAAAGCCACAACGATAATTTCCAAAAACTAGCAATACTTCCTGTGTAAATTAAGTTATGATTTCCGCAAAATATGATACTATTAATACATTTCAATTGTAATACAAATGTTAGCAATTTTTAGAAATATCTGGAAAATAATCATAAATCAGAGTTTTAGAAATGTGAAAAAATTTAGAACTCCCTTTAATATTTTATATTGTCAGCAAAACAAAAAACAATGGACCAAGTGTCACTGATTTCTGGCGCCGACTGTAGCTCTTCAAAAATGGGGCAATTATCGTGTCCACCCTGTATTTAATATTCTGATGATGAGCCTAAGCTATGATTTGTTGTTGTCTCGTCGGGTATTTCCGCTTCGGTGTTGCATTATTTTAAAATACGAATGGCAGGTATTTGAAAGCTATTAGTTAGTCGATTAGGAGGAAGCAGGAGCACAATACGCTAATTAGTTTTTGGGACGAGTCAAAGTTATTTGGGCTCTCACTCCCCCAATTCTTAAAATTGAACATCTTACAACAAGGCAGAGGGAACATCCCTCTTCTCTTGTGTGCATTTCTTATTCTATTCTAATCCTCTTCACTCTCCATGAATGCATTCGTAATCTTGTAAATTCCTCTTATTTCACTATGGTTTTGAACCGCAATGTGTGAGTCAGTAGTGGGTATGGGTAAGCTATGCATATCCTATCTCATTCAACTCTGTCTTGGAAGATATCGGATATCTTCTGAAATGATACTGAGGTCAGGAGAAGAAAGGTCATTCCAACAGCAGGATTGACTTTTGCCCTCCTCAGCCCTCTCTGCTCTCAGCATCATCACCACCAGAAATTGAACAGGGAGTAAATGTATTGCAATCGAGGATGGATAACCATCACGAGAACAGCGGAGCGTCTTCTGGTATCTGGTTTTGGTGTTCCCTCAAAAATATGTAATTTTCCCATATTCATTTTAAGCAACCAAAAACGCTTTGGCTTTACTGATTCTTCGGAGGTCACTTTTGTCCGTAAATGCATCGTGAGTAAAGCTTTCCGCTTAAAAATGCACGGACAATAATACCATCAGAAAATGTATTTTATGTTTGGCCACGAAATTCTCAGTTTATTTAAATAAATCTTCGTCAACGCTGCCCTTTGACCATCGTTGCTGACCGACCGGTTTAAACCACCAGAACTGAAGACAGAAAACGCTCCATGCACTTTTCTGGCCGGAGCGGAGGAAGACGCGAAGCTTATTACTATCTCTTCTGTTTCATAATTCTTAGATGGGTTCATATTTATCAGTACAAACTGTGCTCTGGCCTGAACTATGTCATTTGTAGGTACCTTGTACGAGATGGAACGATTGACGTGGAAGCTCGTCCGTTCGGAAGCTTTCAGAATAAGTGTGGCAGTGGGTGTGAATGTTGGTAGTGGTTCTATAGTTGTACAGTTACTTTTAAGTTTAGAGACTTGCTTTAGAATTGCATTATAGGTGAGTAACTATTTGAAGCATTTATAAATTGCAAATTGTCCCAAATATTTTCTTTCTATAAAGTTAGCATCCGATTTGCTGTTTTAAGATTATAGCTTTGCAGTTTTGAGTTTGAGAGTCGAATACTCGTATAAATGTAGAACATTAAATGCGTATATATTGCATAGTTTGCAAAATAATAAATGCGTTGTTTGCAAAATTGGGATATTTTTTAGTACTTTTCTGAGATATCTTTCTGTTCCAGAGCTGTAACTATATAATTAGTTACAGCTCATTAATCGTTCATCATTAGTAATCGCGGTTTGTGGTAATATAAGTACAATTCGCATTGCTATCAATTTCTATTGTACGTGCACTCCTGATAAGTCAACTAATTAATTGCGAATTTAACTTACTTACTTTTGTTTCTTATCTAGGACCAGAAGTTGTAATCATGACGACTTCCGGTAAGCGAATCAACATCGATGAACCTCGTTGGGATCAGAGCACCTACTGGGGCCGGGCCAAGCACTTCTTCGTCACTACGGATCCGCGAAATCTCTTGTGCACCTCTGCAGAGCTCGACTCGGCTCAAAGCATTGTTACTCGCTATCGGTATTACTGTACATTAAATGCTACCTTATATTAAGGACCACTTCCACGCCTCACCTTCTGATTTCTAGATTTTTTTTTTCAGCAAGTAAATGAGATTAAAATCAAAAAACCAAAACCACCATGCGATGGAAAGTGTTAATTTCTACATATGTACCAATTTTTAGTTTATTGCTAGTACCCGTTAAAGAATAAAAGTGAATTTAGTTAGTGAAAAACCATTTTGGTTTTTTATTAACTAAAAGCAAGTTTATTCCTTAACTACAAATTGATACACATGTAGGGATTAACACCTTCCATCGCATGGTCTTTTTGGCTTTTTGATTTACATCTCATTTACTTGCTGAAAAAAATAAAATCTAGAAATCAGAGGGTGAGGCGGGGTATGTGGTCCTTAAACTGTCACAGAAATTAATTGAATTAGTTTATAAGAATTTTAAACTGTTCAATCGGCTGACAAAATAGCTCAAAGTGTCACGATTTTCGAAGTGCGTACGTGGCAAAATTGTTGGAATATCGGCGTTGTGTGAAAGGAAAAAATTGCCCTTGCCTTTGCCTGTATTCGCTTGAATTCTTTTGAGCTAAATCTAAATAATTTAACTCAGCAGAAAATAAGGGGCAAATAAGAAGGATGGGTTAAAAACTCAGTCTATCACATACACATGTATAGCTCAAATATACAGTGGAATTCACAGAATCCAGATTAGTAACGTAACGGAAGTTTGAAGGACAGGTGAATAATTCAGTTTTGAGGCCTGAACTTTCGTTTTCTCTTAATAGTAGCGCCTCTTTGTCAATGGATAGCATTCATATGAAGTATTCTCCGGCCGGTAGCCGGAACATTAGGCGAAAGAACGTTAGGCGAAATGAAAAATAGAACCTTAGGCGAAATGAATTTCATCACCGTGGAACCTTAGGCGAAACGACTAAGAACTTTAGGTGAATTGATTTATTGACTTGGAATATATTACAGTTATCAAATATGAAAAACGGGAGTCATTGAAGAAGGGAACAGTCAATCAAATCCGATCCAAAAGTCAGAGACACAGTAATTCGGGTGATCCAATTTCTGAACTTTGCTAATTTAAAAGTTGGCTTGTACCCATCGCACAAGTCGCATGTTTAGCTTCCTATATTTTTTAGCCAATAGTTACTATGCAAGTCGACTCGAAATAACCAGCAAGTGGTTGAAGTTCTTGTGGTGTTAATTCGTATACCTGCTGGAAACGACGTACATCACTTGCAGGGACAAAAGCTAGAGCCGGAAACATTTTTTCAAATTTTCCAAATATCTTATCAGTCTGATAACGTGTCTAAAGTCCTAATTCCTACGCCTTACGATATACGTTTTGGTTCAGGTGGAACTAGCAACCTGGCAGCACGTAGTATGTTATTTCGCCTAAGGCTCTACGCAGTCAGCAATCAGTTTCGCCTAAAGTTACAAGTACCCCAAAAAAGCGTTTCGCCTAACGTTCTTTCGCCTAACGTTCAGGGATTCTAGAGAAGAGACAATAGACTCGTCGTCCAGCCAACCTGTTGTGCTTTGTGACCTCAAAGATTTAGCTCAGAGATCAGTAGCGGTTCTAGGACTTTTTCTCGGGTCGGCAAAAATCGGCAATTTTTTTTCTATTCCAGGATACTTTCCATACAAATTTATTATAAATTAAATAGACAATTAAGCTGTGCCACACTAAACAAATCAAGATGTATAAGTTCCATTTTATCAAATGACTGCTCATTCAAATGTAGTCTAGCATTCAAACCTATTTTTTCGAAACATAATATTGTCGAAATAATAAGCTGAATCTACACAGAAAGATGTCACCAAAATACATACGAGGGACACTTTAAAAGTTCGTGCGCGTGTTTGAAAAGCTGTAAAACTTAGAAATGTGAGTGAGTTGAGCTAAAACTTTCACCACTGATGAAGTAACAACTAAGTTACATTGCAGCAAAAAATTGGGTAAAAATATCCAAACCAACAGTTATTATTACAATTTTAGTCGAAATATTTTTTTTTTCATTTTTTTTAAACCTTTTTTTTTCACTCTTGTTTTTAATTTGGTTTCTCTCTCATATTTCTTTCGCGTTACAGTATTCGCTGATGCGCTCCCACCAAGATCATAAAATTCCTGGAATTCTGGTTAAAGGACCTTACCGGATAAGGTCGATTTTGGGAATTTTGGGCGATTTTGGACGATTTTGGGCAATCTTAAACACATTTCAGTCAAATCCGTTCTTGGTCTAAAATCGTCCAAAATCGCCCAAAATCCCGAAAATCGACCTTATCCGGTAAGGTCCTTTCCATGAACTGAAGTCTAATTATTTATGTTTTGAAGATTTTTTACAAAATGAGAAGAAAAAAATCGATTTTGCACAATTTGCAAAATAAAGTATTTCATCCGTCCTACTTGATAAAATCTCCTGAAACTTTTACCAGAATCATGGCAATCCATGTCTGCTCAAGTGTGAAAAAAATTGGCAAAAAATATGCACAGGCAAAGATTTTGAAATTTTGAATTTTTTAATG
>JAQFXZ010000087.1:0-34715 GCA_034694025.1 Ceratophysella scotica | reverse complement strand
ATGAATGGAAGAAAACTATAACTTTCGTCCCTCCGATTTTCTAACGAGTTTGAATTTTGAGGAAATATCCTTCTGCTTCCGGCAGTTTTCCGTCATTAAAAACATAGACTACAATAATGTCATCGTCCTGTCAACATGGTGATCAAAATGATTCACTTTACCTGGATAAAACTGGCTCAAATATGCATATCTCGTTGGTTGCTATGACAACCAATTTTAAAATTCCAAGCTGGCCAATTCAAATGTTAAGCGTATGATATATGGCTAAATTTAGATCAGCGTGTTAAAATTGAAAGAAAACAGATCCGTCCGTTCGGTAAGACCCTTCTGTGGAAATCCCTTTCTGTCATTAATTTGTTTCTGAGGGCGGAGGAGATTGAAATGGAAAGTTTTCTCTCTTCTTTTTTATCAACAATCTTCTTTTTTTTTTGTCTTGAGCCTGAGAGTATCTAAGCCTTAGCGTAGGCTTTTGGGCATAAATAAATATAATTAATAGGCTTTTCTCCCAGTACCAGGACTTCCATTCCATTTATTCACCAAAAACAGTTCCGTCCCGTCCTCACTCTCTTCCTACTTTCCTTTCCAAAAATGTTCCCTAATTGACAAGTCCAGAGTTCAGCCGGATCTCTTCTCTTCTTACCTAGCCAACTATTAATTAGAGAACTTTCAATACAAAATATCCGCTCACCAATTTTGCCTAATTTAATAATTTAAAAGGCATCCGTCTTTGAAATTAGCAATAAGGCTGTGATAACTGTGATTGTGCTCTGTAAGCTTGGCACAATGTAAAAACACTGCTTTCAAAAATTAAATGATATTGTTCAAATATTTGGATAAAGTAAAATAAGAAGTGCGACCGGCATCCTCCCATGCAAATTTCCATGGAAACCCCCTATATTTTAGGTTATGGTTCTACCAAATCGCCAGAGAACAGTGAGGATGAGGAGTGATCAAGAAATTACAAAAAATCTTCCGCCACAATAAATCCCATAAATCCATGATTTCTGCTGCGGTTTTTTTTGGTTACGGCTTTCTTTGCTGCGGGCTAGTTTTGTTATGCGAGTTTCATGGAGCGGTTTTTGATCTGCCTTTTATTTTGCCTTTGTGCGATGTGCCTTTTCTTTTGCGGCTTTCAGTGCTGCGGTTTTCATGGCGTAGTTTCTATTCTGTTGTTTTTACTGTTGCGGTTTTTAGTGTTGCGGCTGGTAGGATGCGGCTAAATGATGCGGTTTTCATAATGTGATTATTAAGAAGTGGCTTTACTTTGAGGTTTTTAATGTTTCGGGTTATAATATGCTGCGTTTTTATGGTTCTGACTTTTTATATGCAGTTTTTATGCAGCGGTTTTGATGATGTGCCTTTTATTTTGCGGTTGCTAAAACGTAGTTTTTAATTTGTGGTTTTTACTATTCCGGTTTTTAGTGTTGCGGCTTGCATGATGCGGTTCAATAAGGCGGTTTTTATAGTGCAACAATTATGACGTGACTTTTATTTTGCGGATTTTATTGTTGCGGCTTATGGTGCTGAGGTTTTCATGATGCAGTTTATATGCTTCAGTTGTTAAAGTCGAAGTTTGTAGTGTTCCGGTTTTTATAGTCTTCGGTCAAGACAGATGAGCATGCTTGATTTTGAGACAGATTTTTGTAGTTGACTCGATTCTGATCTTGGGATGAGGAGCCTTGTATATTTGTGAAGGAAGAGGAAATCCAATCTAATTACAAGGGAGTGAAAGGAGAGAGAGAGAAAGAAGCGGAGAAGGGGAGACGGGCAGAAAGACGAGTGAGGGAAAGGGAGAACTGGAGTGAGAACCGAAGCTAGTTTTTTGTATCATAGATAAGTGGCGTTTATGGACATTGACATGGAAGTTCATCCCTCTTTTCCGGGAAGAGTCTACACGGAATTGGAACCGCTCTCTTTCAATGCCTCCCACTAATACGCGTCTTTGCACGTCACTCACTTCAAACCGCTCGCTCGCTCCTCGCTCCACGCTCTTCTAATTCAACCAACTTAGAATCACACGGGACCGAACCAGACAAACCAAATCCCCGAAATGCCAAATAATTTCCCATCCCCTTAATTCCACGCCTTGGGCGGATTCCACGACAAAATTCAACTTAAATAATTTCAAAGTCGAATTTAAATATAGGAAATACTGAACAATTTGAGGGAAGCAGGACGAACCACTGTCCCTCATCTCTGCACCGAATCCCATCCAAATATCTGCTCGAGTTTTAATTTGGAAAAAGACTGACAAATGGGCGAATTGGTTTTTGAGTCGGAGGGAATTGGAGAATGGGAAATCCATAAATGAACTAATGACGTTATTAGAATAGAAATTAAGAAATGGCTCCAAACCCAAACCCTAATGCATTGCGGTGAGAGGAAAGGCCTGAACACTTGGTGGAGATCTGATCCCAAAACTATTGTCCGCCATCCGCCATGTACTGCTTTCTCCTCAATGTGAGCCACTTTTTCCCTTCCAGGAAATCCTATTATTCTCTATTACACAAAAAGGAAAAGCATCATCTCTGAACTCAATACGCCTTCTGCACTCCCCTTCTGCGCCCTTCTGGTCACAATGCCCACCCACGGCAAATATGTCGCGTCGCAACAGCTCATATATCCCACGATTTTAGAAATACAAACTGATATCCTCTAGACTAGACTGTAAATTGAGCTCTGAATTTGACAAATTCCAAGATGGCCGCCATGTATCTTTTGTTCAACTTCAAGCTACCTTAGAAATAGGTGATCATTACCATATGGAGATTTTTTGACTTGGCCTTCGCCTTCACGAAGGTCTTCCAGAACGTGAGGCACCCTTTTTTGTGTTACAAAGGCGAGTGCGATAGACGAGGACTAAATCCTGAAACTTCATGCCTTTTATAGCCTTCGCGAGTGCAAAAGCGACAAGTTTACCCATCTCATTCACTCACATACATGCAAAATCACAAACAAGTAAGCCTCCAATCCAAGGGTGACTCAGACTTCGTGAAGGGCCTTCAGGAGTGCAAAGGCAACAAATTTGCTCATTTATGGACCCAAACTGCAGTGCAAATCGGAATATTGCTTCAAATGGATAGAAAATTGAAGTCAGTGAACATTGAGGCAAAAACGGGAGCTTAAGCCCATATCACGAGGTGTATAGAGGAGCGGGAAGGGAAATGTTCAAAAATGGATTGGACTCTGTATAGAGAAGGAATTAAAAGTCATTCATCATTCCAGCCCCATGGATTATGTCACGAAATTTTTTATTTTATTATTTTTTCCTTTCCTCCGCACTTCCTCATGCATGTTTTCCACGCTTTTTTTCCTTCTCCTTTATTTTCTCGGTGTGGTGAGTGAAAGTGGATCCATCTCACTCCATGACGTCCTTGTCATCAGTGTCATTAAAGAACGGCTTTTCACGTTCCAACAAAACCTGGGTGGAGGAACATACAGGATCCGTCCTCAGAACCACACAGAAGCTTCCTATCCAAACAATATAAAAAAATCCGACAATGTTCCCTTGTCCTTGCATCTTTGCTCCTTTTGCCATTCAGTCGAGTTTGCTTCTCAAGTGCCAAATAGTATGAGCAAACAGGAGGAATTGAATGTAGCTCGCCCTGACTTCGCCCATTGCAACGACCCACCCTGTACAGAGCGGCCAGACCCTTCTTTAATCATTTCCACCTCCGTGCTGATGGCACATTGAGTATTCATGGAAGTCTGGGATCGGAGTGTTGAGTGAGTGTGAGGGGACTTGCCACACGTTTCTGCTGATTGTCCAATCCATAACACAATATTTCTAATTAGCTTGTCGACAGACCTTTTTTCTCGCGGCGGAAGGAAATGCTGGAGTGAAAGCACTTAGTCCACGTGACTCATCGCATATACCAACTTTCGCAGGCGTGTCTCGTTTACAGGGCTGGGGAGATCATTTGATCTTGAAAATCAGGGATATTATGACCGTGATTTGGAGCTTCAATTGATAGTCTTCACGAAGAATTAAGATAGGAATTTTCGGAGAATAGATTGATCTTGATTTTGAAAATCGCTCATCTCAAAATCGTTGTGACATAGAAGAATAAATTGATTTTGATCTTGCAAATCAGTGATCCTAAGATCGTGACTAAGATGAGCAAATTGATCGTGATTTTGAAGGTCAGTGATCTTAAAACCGTGATTTTAGTGCAAATTGATCTTCATTTTGAATTAAGACCTTAATTTTAGAGAATGAAATAATCTTGACCTTGAAAATCAACGATTTTTCAATCGCCATTCTTTAGAGTAGTACAGTATACAGTACATACATTGATCTTCATGTTGAATTGAGCCCGTGATTTTAAGAAGGAGATTGATCTTGGCTCTGAAAATCAGTGATCTTAACATTGTGACTTAGAGGAGTAAATAATTTATCTTGGCTTTGAAAATCAACGGCCTTACAATCATGATCTTGGAGAGTCAATTGAATAAAGATCGTGATCTTGAAGATTTGATATTTGATCTTGAGATTGACCATCAACAATCTTAAGAATTTGATTTTGTAGAGTAAAATATTGAAAATCGGTGATCTTAAAATCGTGACTCTGGAAAGTAAATTGACCTTCATCCTGAGATATTGATTTTAAAATCGTAAACTGATCTTTGATTTGAGATCTTGAGAAATATTGATCAAGTCACAGGATCAAATGTACGTACGGTGTGGTTCTAGAAAGTTCAATCCTATTATTTTTCAAGAAATGAATTGCTTGACTTTCAATTTGTGATACCCAGTAAGCCTAGGACCTTGATTCTGTTAATTGATGAAAACTATGTCGGAATTTAGTTCTGGATGGTCAGCTCGTTTCAAGCTATTAAGATTGAAGATCTTGAAGATCATTCTCTGCTGATCTTCTTGAATTTTGCCTATTTATTCAAAATCCCACAATTTATTCCCATTTCTAATGTGAAACTGTTTTGCTAAATCTGTGATACTACTGACCAATAGTGTTCAGTGGAGAATCTGTTCCTCCAAATTCAAACAGTTTTGGAAACTGGAAACTATTCGCAATCCTAGATCTACTGTAGCGTCTAACAAGGATCCATTACGGTTAAATGCACATTGTAGTTGCTTGCTGAAAACATTTTTGAATTTGAAGTATAATTTTTGAGTTGGACGTTTGGAGCTGTATCTATTCCCTTGCCTCCGGCCTCATCTCCGGTTCTGAATGTTGAGTTTTGCGGTTGAGGTTGGGTGCTAAAGTGATTAGGATCAGTGCGGAGCGTGAGTGGGGCTGAGAATTGGATTGTGAGGGCTGCTGGCTGATCCCTTTGTTCAGGTATAAATTGATAATGGATTCAACACTTTTTCCCATTAGATTATTAGGTTGGCTGGGGAGTTCTCTGCTCGTCCCTTCCTCAATTGACAAACTCAGTGGGCCGTCCACACGTCCCAATCTCAATCCAACACCCGACTCCCGTACTCCCATGTTCCACTCCGTTCAGTCCTCATCCACAGCTCTCCTTGCCCTCCTATTCCTCAAGCCTCAATGGAACCCGGACTTGGGGACGTGTCATCACTGAGATTCCAATTCAAATTTGTTCATCTCATTTTTTTAAATGAAATGACTGTTTCAATAGATACCATATGCAGACGGGCTCGGAAATTGAAATGAGATTTCCAAACTACAAAATGAGTTTGTTCCAGTTGGCCTCCGTATTTGTGAGTACGCATGGATCGTGCCTGGCATTTTGGGTTGGCGATTCTTTATCATTTTACACGGATCAATTATCAATTTTGCATCACGAAACCTAGAATCTTACCCAATTTGATGACTATTTCTATAAATTAGCGGAAATCCTGAAATGCTGGTTATTCAACCGCACTATAACACATTTCAAAATTTTTTTGAGCAGTCTATTGCCCCAAACCAGTTTTAACACACGATTTTCGAATATGTCACAAATTGGAGCCCTGGCTACAGTCTGATTTCATGGATACGAGTATCATGCGAACACAGAGCTCCAGTGCTCGCCTTCTGGGAAAAGGCTCTGTTCCACATGAGCAAACTCGGACAATTAGGCTGAAAACACACGCGAGTGAATCCTGGTCTCCGCTTTTTTTTTATTCCGAGTTGACAAAACCTTAATCCTTCCCTGTCACCCAATATTTTGAATGGAACTACAGGCGTCATTCAGGGATTCGAGCCTGGGTTCGATTGAGAATCAAGTAGCGGAATAGGTTGTGCAATTGAGATGTCCTTCATGCCTGGTTTTAAAATTGGAAGAAGCAAGATGAGTGGACAGACCGCAGAGAATGAATGGTCTACGTCACGCAACAGCTGCACTGAAACTGCACAGACTGCCCAATCTTCATTATTTCTGCCATGTTAGTTATAGCACGTTCATCAATTTAATCGAATCTACATTCAATTTCTGTCATTAAGTTCGGACACGGAGGAAATATGAGGAAATGCTTCGTCAGCAATCGCCTAGCTTTCACCAGCTTTCACTCCTCTCATGCCACTATAGCATAATTCCTATTAAAACAAAGTCTCCATGTTCTCCATTCTCCAAAGGCCTTTATGTGCTCACTGCTCACTGTGTTCCTGAGAGTTGGAAGTTGGAACCAATTAAAAGTAGGCCTAGTATAGACTCCAACTGCTGCATTTCCCCAAATCCGTGAAAACTTGTCAACACTTGGGAAATAGAAGTTTGTCGGCGTGTTGAATGAAATTATATGGAATTAGATGAAGTTTTTGGCCTGTTTATTAAATTATCTCTGTCATGTCAGGAGGATGGACGGCTGACGCCTGTTCCGCTTTTCTCCACGTCTCCAGAGTCAACTTCACTCACCAGTCTTCCAGCATTCTGCTCAAATGGACTCACATGTCCCTTCTCAGCATCCTACGCTTCCTTTGAGCTTGGCGTTTGCATTTTAGCTCGTTTTGTTTACTAATTACATCCACACTCCTAATCTTCGAGCTTGGCGCTCGGGTTTAAAAAAAAATTGGGATTGGAAAGCTTGCTTAAAAATACAATCTAGTTTATTTTCATTATCTGCATATAGCTTACTTCATAGATAGGCAAAGTTGTCGCGAAAGCTGAGGATTTAGCTTTCAGCCTTCGCCTTCGCCTTTGCGACCCAAAAACATTTGCTTTTGTCTTCGCCTTCGAAGTCGTTTTTGTGAAGGCAAAGGCGAAATCAAATTCCCATCTATGGTCCTGATTCTGTATGTATCTGAGTGACTGAGATGGGCAAAGTTGACGCCTTCGCATTCGCGAAGGCTTCACGAAGGCACGAGAGATGAGGATTTAGCCTTCAGCCTTCGCGTTCACAAGACACAATTGCCTTCAAATTTGCACTCGCCTTAGTGAAGGCGAGGGCGAAGGCAAAGTTCCATCTATGGCCTACCTCGAGATTCAAATTCCAGCTCGATTTAGTTCCATATTTACATTTGGTCTGTGTTTGTCCGAATATTCGGTTGGGCCGACCAAGGCTGATTGGTAAATCAATAGATGATCCTGTAGCCCTGAATGCAGAAACCCAAAAGAGCCACCGCAAGGTTCTTTTGTCTTGTTTCCTCTGCTTGGCCCGCATGGCTCGGATGAGTCAAAGCCAGGTAGAGCGTAGACCGAGTTACCAGCAAACCCGACCATCGACGCGCTGCTATTACGGCCGAGACACATGGATTTGGGAGTAAAAAACGTTCTTTTGTTGTGGTTCATTGAGAAATCTCGAACCACAGGAGTGATGAGTGAAACTATTACATTATCCGCCTCAATACGTTCTGCTTCACAATTCACAAATTCTGGGAGACTCGTCTTCGCCTTCCTCTGTCTGTCTCTTCGAGTCTCTACCCGCAGTCAGACAGACATGCCCAGGATTTGGTTCCGGTGCAACAGTTTCCATCCCATGCCAGCCCCTGCAATTCTCTCCTTGAATCCGACTCAAAAGATGAATTCCAGCCGCAATTATTCGATTGTACACTCAGAAATTCAATCTGGAAGTCCCAATCGGTAAAAAAGCCATTATTTCACAAATTTTAAGCCGGAATTAATTTTTGATGCATGGACTATGCAGAAAAAGGACTACATTGCTTAAAAGAAGCGAATTCGTCCGGAGAAATTCGAAATATTTTCAGGAAATTTGATTTTGAAAAATAATTAATGTTTCAATTCTGACGCAGATCTGAAAACATGGACTTGAATTTGATCTTGACCTTAACTATTAACCATAAACCTTAAGTTTTCGCTCGAATGACTTTCGAAACCTCCTTTCACTTGAAATTCAAATATTCGCAATAATTACAATGAGTGATACAACCAATGCTAAAGAAATCATTGTTTTTGCTCTGTTACAAAATGAGACTGGTTTAAATTCCCGGGAGTGTGAGTTGAATGAAAGGGCGAGATTTGGGAAGTGGGAATTTATGTGGTGCGGTCTGGCTCTGCGTGTGCAGAGAGCTAATGCAATAAAAGTTGCAGTATTTTTGTGTGCTCAACTCCAGTAGGTGGCTCCTTCTTATTTACTATGCAAAGTCTGGCTGTTTTATTGGTATCTCTCTAATATGATTTATTTTGGCTCTGTCTTCTCAGGCCTCCTGCTTGGTCTGGGTGATGAAAGGAGCTCCGTTCCGCCTTTAAATATGCATGCCAAGGCGGAGAGGTGAGAGAAAGTACATAATAATGCGGAGAGAAGCTTTCCAGCAAGGATCCAAACGGATCCGGGTCCAGCCAGATCAATGAGTTTGCAATTCAACGGAAGTCCGTATCCTGCACCCCATGCTATTCTAATATCGCTCTAGTCTGGAATTCTTGCTATTACATGAGAATTGATTGCTTTTCGAAATTCGACTAAATGAAGAGACAACGCAATTCGACCACCATATCAAATTCTATGAGGGCTGTCACAAAAGCTTTAAGGCTTTGACGAGTGCATCTGATGTTACGAGCATGTCGAAATTGTTTGACAAGATCCAGATTTGATGAAACCAATTCAATAACGTGGGAACCGAACAACGTTGACACTCGTGCTATTCCTTCCAATCGGTCGCATTCTATGTCGATCGTATTTCGATTTCTGTCTACATTCATCCTATTCGTCAAGCACTACTGCTTTTTGTACAGCCCTCATATAAGTCTACAAACAAGCTTCAAAGTTTGCAATTCGGACAAAATAAAATGGAGCAGAATTGAGATTCAAATTCAGGATTCAGAAGATGGAGCCGAGTACGACGCTCGTGCGGATCCCTATTCGTGAGTGGAGGGAAAGAACAAGAATCCCCGCTCCCGAGGTGTCATGTTCCCCACATCTTCGCCAAAGGCTCCTCATTAAACTTGCATGGGACGAGTCTTGTGAGGCGACTGAGAGCCCTTCTACATGGACGGCAATTAGACCCACATTCCCACAGAACAAGAACCTACACAGTGGCTCACATCCAATTCCAGAACAATGAGCATAATCAACCAAGGATTTCTGACCATTTGTCTGCCGTGACAGTGACAGTACTTACACTCTGCGCCACTCACACTCAATCTCATTGACCCTTTGAAATCCCGACCAGCACTTTCTATTGCAACAGAAAGTTGGGCTTAAAAGGAATATGCACTGACATGGAGTGCGTCTATGTACACGGCCGGGAGTGAGAAGCTACCTGAGAGCTTCTTAAGGCAATAAATAAATGTCCAAGTGTGGAGCCGGAGTTCAAAGAAAGTCGAAATGAAAGAGAAAGAAAGAGCGGAGTCAAGTACGGTTTGCCCATTTCCAAGTTCATCTTATTCAAGTCTCACTCTCTGCATGTGCGTCTTTTTTCTATGTATTTTTTCTGAAGAAAAGAACACACGCCAGCCTGTAGCATGGAAGATCTTTTTTTCGGTCAGCTAACTGAAATGCGGCATGTGGCTGTCGATCTGCTGCTCAGGTAGTAATTACATAGATTCCATCCGCAATCCTGTCGTTCGTTTCTAAAAGAGGACACTGGTTCGGACCCGGAAGTTGCGGACGGGTACACGGTGGTACACAATGTTCCTGAGTACAGTTCCAGTCATGTCAGTCGGAAATATTGATGGTTGGGAGAGGATTGAGTGGACCATAAGTCCCGAACTGTCATTCATCTTCCTTATTGATTTCCACATGTCAACTCTAATGGATCCAAGTCCATTCTCCACTCTCTTCACAGTCAGAAGCCACTACAGAGGACCAACGACAGCTACTCAGGCAGTGGCGGAATATGGGCTAATCCTCCAACAACGCCTGGATTCGGGGGACTGGCCTTTGCTTGGGCCTTGAGCTGCTTTATCCAAATATGGTTGGGTCCACAATAATGGGACTAAAAATTGGCAATACATTTATTGTGTACAATGATTCGCGAAACGTTTCTATATCCCTCCATTCCCGAATCCGTACAAGTTGAGGTCTGGATGACATGGGCTATTGGTTTTTCTACGTGGTAACTGGATTATCTGCGGATTCCTGACTTGACCAAAAAACCAAACTGTCACTGTACCACTCCTGAGCTCTTCCGATCCAGGCTCTTGTACTCCTCTCACTCTGATGACCAGAGACTTGACCTGAGCACACTCGGCTACTCGGCTTATCACCATTTCCCTCAGTCTTCAGAGAGGAAGACGGACAACTTCCGCTCTTCCGATTACACTTCTTCCGCTTATGAACGCCTAATCATCCCTACATCCCTACTCCTCTTCTACAACATACAGCTAATTCGGAACATGAACTAAGCATGTGATCCTCCGCCTCATCCTTTCCACGTCAACACATCACATGACGCCTCTCCTTGCTTCGCATCTAATGGACCAGTTTCACTACGGCCTAACTACTCTGCTCAAGAAACCGCAAATCTTCCATACGAGGAAACAAAGATGCAAACCCAAGAATCTGTTTCTGGAAAAATCGGAGCAGAGGAATGAACGAGTGTCTCGAGTTCCTGAGAAACGGGATGATTAATGCGGTTGTTTCCAAATAGGGCTCGGCTCTGTTGGTCAATGGACGGAGAGTGAGAGTGCTCGAGTCAGATAAGAAGGCTGGTTGGACTGACCAAACAATAGTTAGTTGGTCGTTTAGGCTTGTTAGCTGAGCAGAACAATAGGAGCATGATTAGAGAGAAAACAAATTATGGAGGAGATCCAAGGGAAGAAACGAAACAAAGTTCAATTGAAAGAGAGTCTCATTCATATACGCATCTTCAGTCAGACTCTCCACAGTTGGACAACAGAGTTCAGAGCTGATGAGTCCTGTAGGCTGACCAACCCATGGCAGCTCGCTACTTGAACCAAAGCCTAATTTTCGGATAATTTCAAACGAGATTGAAATCGGTTTGGCATTACAGCCGTCTAATCTATTTTTATGAAAAACCACTTGTCACATTTTACTAGGTTTGGATGGGCTAGGTTCTAATGCTAGAAATACGTCATATGTGCCTTGACAATTTCCTCTTGAGCATAAGGCCCGTCAGGTCTAATTGTAAGAGCTCGAGTGGAAAGTTGAAGTTGTGAATTGTGTGGGATTGTGGTATTTTGGAGAAGGACGAGCTGGACGTTCCTTTTTCTGACTTTCCTAGTTGGTGAAAGTTCTCTTTTCTGAGCTTTCAATTGAAAACGTCTCTAATTACGAGGAAGGGAGTCCCAGTCCTGTTCAATGGAAAAGAGACAAAATCGGATTCTGGGAGTTTGACTCGTGGAGGAGAAAAAGGGAAAGTGTGTTGGCTGGAGCGGGGTTTCTTTCTTTTGAGGAAATAATGATGTCGTCTGAGGATGACACAGAAGGGCGGACATTGATTGGAACCCAGTCCTTTGTCCTGATGGACACGGAAGTGTCACGTGAGCCCTCTCTACCACCCTACTTCAGAACAGCCCTTTGGAATGAGCAGGGATCAGAGACGAGCAGTCTTATCCGGTTTCCTCCCGTGTGCAATATTTGACTCTGTCAACACATGCGAATTTGTGCAAAATAATATTGGCACAGTGCAAGCAGTGACATCTGCACGACAAGCAGTCATAAACACGCCATACGGCCATTCTAGATTCTAGTAGCAGAAAACTTGAAAACCGGACAGAGCGATGCTTACATGGGCAGAAAGAGAGTGAATCTTCGGTTCACCTGAACGTAGAGCACTGTGGATGAGAGTTGGTTCATGGAAGGCTTCAAAGAAGTTCTGGAAGTGAATGTGATTTCATGTGCGGACTGAGCGGAGGTTGCACAATGGGAGGAAGACTGAGACGAAAGTCATGTCATATCATACCGCAATATTAGGCGGAGTGAGGGAGAAGCAGTTCAAGTGAGGAGGCTCTGGCAGAAGACGAAGCTCATGAGAGCATGAAATATTGATGAAAGGCAAGAGAAGAGAAGAAAAAAATTATTCATGAACCTTCTCATGATCATCATCATCAGAAGGAAGAAAGAGCTTGGAATCCAATAATGTGCACACCGTACGACTTCCAGTACAGCTCCAACCCACATCCGAACATCCAACTCGGAAGGCGCCAGAAGAGCTGTGCTGAGAATAAGCATGGATTTAGAGAGGAGCTTGTAGGAGCAAAGCTATTGGGTAATGCTAAGCTACTGGGTAGTGCTAAGCTAATGGGCAATAATAAGCTTATGCATAGTGTTAAGCTTATGGAAACTTCCAAACTTTCAAAGATCCTCAACTGATTCCTAAGGATCGTAAACGTATATGTCGATTTTATTGAATTTATCAAATTTTTGAGAGTAAAGAATTCCAAAATGAGGCTACTAAACGGGAATATAAGTTTTGAGTATTGAACCGAGTAAGGACAGAAGACGCCGAGGCGCTATTATTGGTGGTAAACACGAAAGGCGTTTATTGGAATATTTCATGTTGTGAGTTGTGAGTCGGCTACTAGAAGGTTTGCAATGCAGGATAAAGAAGCGGAACTTGGTAATGAGCGCATATGGAGTTCCCAGTTCCCAGCAAGTGAGGAAAGCGAGTGATGAATGTCTGACAAATTGTGGCATTAGTGGGCAAGAAATGGGAAAGCGGAAAGACGACTCGCCTCAACCGACAGAGACACACCCAAATTCAATTGTCACTCAGTCCCCGGCCCATCAACAGAGAGAGGAAAGGGTACGTGTTCCACGATTCAGGACCATCAGCGTCAGCCCATTTTCCGTGCTCCATGAACCAATATTTAATTCAGTCCTTACGCCAAATGCCTGGAACAACCGCTCCAATTAACTCCCTCATTGATTGGAACCAAATGAGCTCATTTTTCATGAAATTGGGTTAAGACCCGGCCAATGCAGTGGAGATCGGTAATTGTGCATCCGATTGAGCAATTTGCCAGGCGTCATTAATTCAGTGTGCTGGCAGCTGAACAATGGCCGAGTCGTGACTCAGGTGTGATTCTGACAACACTCCGCACTTGGACCTACACATGTACACCAGCACTCTGCCTCATGCCAAAAATCCTTTCCTAGTATCCAAACTATCATTGGACTCAGAAGCCAAGCCAGTGCAAACAATAATTTGCTGTCCAGCAGAACGGACTGGCTGCTTTCTTGGAAGAACAATGCGGAGTCATGGGATGGGACATGTGAGGAGCGACGGACAACCTGCTGCGTCTACCAACTAAAAAACAGCGAGAACGGATAGTGGACGGACTTGCTCAGGGGAATCGAGGAAGCAGAGCTTGGAAGAATGGTGGACTGACGTGAAATGGACAAATTGCATCTTCCGCCGTCTTCCCTCCTCCTTTTTAAGGAGTCAGGTCTTAATTGCATCTGCACACAGGCAGATTCCGCCACGAATCATCTCTCCCATCCGCACCCGTGGAAGCCCAAGCTCCATCGCCCTACTTCATCTCTTAACACCACTCGATTTCGGAATATTTTAGTAGATGCTCGAGCCGAGCCTAATTTTGGAAAAAAATTAATGATATGATTATGAGTCCTCGTGGGCACGAGGACTTCTCACTCTCAATTAACAATTCCTTACTCTCCGCTCCAACTCCAGAAAAAAGTTGGGATTAAGTAAGTAGACCTAATTCCATTCTCGCTTCCTTCCAGAAAAACGCGGGCTAATGTCTCATTTCCTTCCCACCCACAACACTCCCATTCCACATAATTATCCTCATTCTCCATATTTTAGTCCAGCCCACTTTTCTGGAACGGAAGGATATGCAAATAGGGAAATATAATAGCGTCCTCCCAAAATTAGCTTAATTCTCACCTCACACTCCATCCGTTTCCGTTTTACTCATTCATCAAAGCATGTGTGAATGAGCTGGAGCTGGAGTCACTGTACCGAAGCACGGAATTTCAAAATGACCCGTTGTCTTGGCAACTTGTTCAATCCCAGCAGGAACTCAATGACGGAAGCCTATACGAGCTAATTTAGTTCAACCCTTTAAGTAGTGTGGGCCAAAAAATGTAATTTTAAGATCGTGAGTTTGGATAGGAAGTTTATCTTTAAAATCAGTGATCTTAAGATCGTGAGTTTGAAGAGTAAATTGATGTTGAAAAATGTGATCCAACGATTTTGATTTTGGAGTATAAATTCTCGAAAATCAGTTATCCTAACATTGTGACCTGGAAGTGGGACCTTGAAAATCGATGATCTTAAGATCGTGATTTTTGAGAATTCAAACTTAAAAATCAGTGATATTAAGATTGTAATTTTGGAGGTTAATTAAATCTAGAAAATCCGTTAACCCTGAGATCCTGATGTTAGAGGATCAAAAATTCATCTTGTGGAGTAACTAATTGATCTTGAAAAATCAGATGATCTTAAGATCGTGATTTTGGTGTGCAAATTGATCTTGAAATTAGTGATGTTAGGAATGTGATTTTGGAGAGTAAAATGATCTTGGAATTCAGGGAATTTAATGTCGAGGTTTGACGAGTATTGATCTTGAGCATCGGTGATCTTAAAGCCCTGATTTTGAACAGTAAACGGATCTTGACTTTGAGGTCTGTATCCTGAATTGGTAAACTGATCTTTGGCCCGGAATTTTGAAGTATACTTACTTACTGAAGAATTACATAAACTTAGCCTGATCTTGTCCCTCAAGATCATATGATCTTACAGCGCAAAAAGTTGATCTTAGAATCCTAATCTTTCGATCTTGCTAAGAAAAAAGATGTTAA
This sequence comes from Ceratophysella scotica, assembly GCA_034694025.1. Taxonomy (NCBI): domain Eukaryota; kingdom Metazoa; phylum Arthropoda; class Collembola; order Poduromorpha; family Hypogastruridae; genus Ceratophysella; species Ceratophysella scotica. The sequence continues at coordinate 19,630 of JAQFXZ010000087.1, read as the reverse complement.
GCTATTGATTGCAAGCTATTAAAATTAAAGAACTTGAAAATTGTTTTCTTGTGATTTTGCGCAGCTCTGCCTTATAGCAGGTGCATGGTGCAGGTGCATATAGGCATATAGCAGGTGCAGGTGGAAATATGCAAATTGGAAAGCCAGTAGTTTAGTTGCCCGAATGCAGCTACTCTATCTCTGTCTCGATTAACCTCTTCCGCCTTATCTGCACTAATATCAGGATTCCTTTTCCGTCTGTCAAGAGAAGAAGCGGGATGATGTATGAATTTGCATTTGAGTGTCTGAGCCGCCCTTTTCTCCGCCGAGCCTCATGTGCACTGAAACCCGACTGCATCGGATGGAACTGCAGCCGAGTGTCCAGAAGCACTTTGGATAATCAGAGAGCTTCTTGAATTTTCCTGTGGCACTGCCAGGCGGCTCCTTCTACCTCTCAAGAACAAAAGAGACGGCTGGAGGACCCGAACGTCCTCACAACGGCTGTTCCACTCCCTGCCGCTCAACCAGTTGCAAATCTGGAGAAGAAGCTGAAGCTGACCGGGTCCAAGTCGGAAGGTCCTTCTGGTTCACTGGACAAGATTTATATTTTGGAGAAGGAAGTCTGCTGCGAAAGAGAAATGTGTTTCTTGGGTCACTCCCATCTTGATCTTGAGACAGGGCGAATAGGAAGAAGAGGAAAAGGAAGGAGTGAAGCTCCTCTCCTCATAAATCCCTTCTCCAATTAATAGTGTAGATCGGGGAATAGACCCAGCGGTCCGAGGGAAGCGTAATGGAAAGTTAAGCGGCTCTTTAGAAACCCTGATCTCAATCCCAGATTAGCCAGTCCAGAGATCATCCAGGAATTTTAACTCAAAGATTATTAATCGGACCCACGACCCACTCCTCCATCCTCCAATGAATTGCACATATGTATCCGTTTCAGCCGCCCAATATTTGACAAATTGCTCACTCTCAACAAAAGTTAGAAAAGTAGAACATTATTTTGGACTAAAGAATGGCTGATTAAACGGCGTAGTCACAATTGGATCCAGAAGCACCTTTCTGACGAGTGGAACCCTTCAAATGCGGCGTGACGGACAGGAGGCTCCGTGACGGGCCAAGTTGTGTGTTTATTTTAATACGCACGTATCAAGACGGAAAGAGGCTCCTATCCTGCCCACTCCAATATAGATATAAATCATTAGGTTCTCCAGCAAGTAATAGAATTTGGGAAAGAAATGGAATGGAAGGAAGCAGGTAAGAAAATAACCAACAAAACTGCCCTGTCATCTCCAACAACCTCTCAAACCCATCATCATCACCTCAACACATCCTCAGACCCACTCGGCCAAACAAACTCTATGTGTTCCAGCCCATTATCGGGAAACATTAGTAATTAATGCTGGCGACTGGTGCGCAATTGCTGTAGGACGGTTTAATTCAAATTTGCAGTGTAAGATTTTAGGTACATTGTGCACTTTAGAAAGTTCTTGTCAGCGTGGGCTTAATTTGAATCCCGGTTTATGTAATTTTTCAATTTCAACCTAAGATCGGGTTATATTCTCGGGTTTATACGGTTTACTCATGTTCAATAAAGCATTTTTAGAAAAAAATTTCATGAACTGTAAAAAAAAAAATCGGAATCGAAGTAGAAAACTCCGACTAAAGACACATAAAAATCAGCTACCAAATATTCAGACAAAAAATTGATAAAACCATAAGAATCAGAAAACGACAAGTATATAAATTAGCAACGTGAATTTAGGAAAAAAGATTAAAGGAAATTTGACAATAAACGTTTTAAAAATCAACAGAATCCTGGTGAAAAGTCGGGAAAAGAGCTTTGCTTAAAATCAAATATTTTCGAAAATGAGGAGAACTAAAAATCGTGCGTTTAAACAATAATATCGATTAATTGATATTATTAAATTAAAAATAAATATCAAATTCCAAAGATTCTGTAAGAAAAATAAAAAGAACCCCGGCAAAATCGAAGAAATCAAAAGGTTTTGCCAAAAATTTGACGGAACTTTTTTTAGTCAGACTTAATTTTTTTTGGTCAAAATTGAAGAATGGAATTACTTTCATATAAAATTTGATTGTTTTCTCCAGCACATTGTTGATGTGGCTCTTGTGCCGTTAACATAAGCTTAACCTTGCGCTATCTCCTCCTAGAACTTAGTGCGTAAAAGTGTGAGTTAGGTTTTGTGTGTATTTTTCCCGTGTGTTTATGCCTATTATTACATTAGAAGGGAAAGCGGCGTCAGTCATGATGGGTTCTTGTCCAACAATTACAAAGGGAGCTCCGGCTTCCCAGCCTTCAACACTTAATTGAAACTGATGGACCTGCCGAGCCAGACAGGACAACCAGATGTCTTCCCGCACCAGAACACAAGTCAAATCAAGCCTTCCGACACTCGCTCCATGCTTCAAGCTCACACCCAGACCAGACCTTCCAGATTTATGGCCAAGATCCCGAAACGGAACTTCTCTCTATTGATCTAATAGTTCCACTGATTGAGTGCTAATTCAATCATTTCACAGATGGGAACTTTTAAGACTCGCCTGCTCATTTAATTGAACAAAAACAAATTTACAACAAGCTACTGGAAGAGACTACAAACTGGAAGTACAACAACTTTGTCCCGGTCCCGTCCCGAGTGCTTTCACGTCTCTAAATTCAGAATTAAAAACAGATATTCGGAGTATTTCTTGTTTTTCGGGTTAGCATAGCACGCTCGTTAGTGAAGCAGTGCTTTCTGGAAATTGTGGAACATTCATTCATTAGTCAGCTCAGAATTGCAAACATAAACTCGGAGGTTCCCTGAAAACGCATATTTGTTCGTATTTGGTCCGCCTGAGGAGTTGCGTGTAGTGTGAGACTGTTTACACTCCCGATCCCGACACTCGGAATCTGTGTCCCAGATAAGATGCGGAGATATGGAAGGGTCTGTCTTGTAAATCCTGTTCCTCCTCCGTTTATCCCAATGAATTCCTGTCTTCCCAAGCCGGTGGACTCAAAAGATGTGGATCAGTATTTGGAACCCGATTATTCGGCTTGGCTGAGCCCAAGCAGATACATTTTAAGACTCGTGTAAAGGATTTTTAGTATTATTTTAAGATGGAAAGGACCACCTGTCCTTCACTAAAAGCCCACATCTCCCTTCCTCTCCCTGCCCAGCCATCCCTTCTCAATCAACATTCGGAATCCAATGAAGCAATGAGCCAGCATCTAATCCTCCCAGAAAACCATCCGCCAAACTACATATGAACGCCTTATGCCTTCCATCTTCTATCATCTCGTGCTTCATAGGGTGCTGGGCCCTGAGACGTGTTGGGTAAGGGTCAGCTTCAGGAACCAGATGTCTGACGTGCCCGCTTGGTTCGGGGTTTCAGGTCCCATTAAAAACCGCAGCATGAAAAACGCATCATAAAAGCCGCGTCATAAAAGCCGAAATACGTAGTCAATTAAACTAAATTCAATGTTGAATATTTAGTTAATGTTGCGGTTTTTGATTTCGAATTTTTTACGGCTTCGGGTTTCATGTAGCGACTTTCTGTAGTGTGCGATTTTTATAAACCGGTGTTATTCGGGTTTTTATTATGCGGTATTTCATGCTGCGGTTTGTATCTCGCGGCTTACAGAGTACGATTTTTATGACGCGGTTTTTATGTTTCGGCACTGTTTAATGCTGCTGTTTTTAATGTTGCCGTTTTATGCTGCAATTTTTATGTAGCTGTCTATAGTATCCGACTTTTGTGATGCGGTTTTTATGCTACGTATTTAATTTTGCTGTCTTTAATTTTACTAATTTTATTCTTACGGATTTCGAGTTGCGGGTTTTAGTATGTAGTTTTGATGATCCGATTTTTGATGTTGCGATTTTCATCGGTTTCGCTTGGTTCCATAAATTCGGTACATCGTTTATTTGAAATTGAAAGCGAACCAGCTACGTTCAATGGTCAAATAAGCCCATGCCCGAAAATATATCGCTGGTGCGTATTTTTGAAGCCAAACAAAATGACCTAAACGTGTCGTAATTCACACCCAAACAGAAACTCGATTTAAATGGAGAATGGTTGGATTCAGACAAAACAAGGGAGCGTATCATGTTTTGGTGGGACAGCCGAAGGGCTTAGAGTTGTTCAAAAAGCGAAGCTAGATCCGCATGAGGACGAGAACTCGGAGCCAGAATATCTATGTATTGGAATCCTGAATCAAATCCCTTAAAAACACAAAAACCCGTCCAATTGGTTTTTGAGAAAGAGAGATGTTGAGCTGTTGTGAGTCGGGATAATCCCTGGGCCCATTGGACACTTCTTCTTGTTTGGGAAGGCTATAAATATGAACAGGAGTGATCATGGTTCGAGTGTCGCCTGCCGTCCACCTAATCCCTCCGGGAGAGATTACTCCTCAACAAAAATAAATTGTCGTTTACTTTTTCCGCCTTCAGAGCCCAGCTTCAGCTTATGAGACCAAGTGATACAATGTCAATGTCAGTCTCATCTCCTTCTTTCTGACGAGTGACTCGGGGCTCTTCAGCCCGCGGACGGGTTCTCTATGTTACAGTCTCCTCTCATTTTCATTCCCGTTATTTCAACGACACGTACTTAGGACAAACTTTGATTTGATTTTGCGATGTCGGGATCTCGGATTTCAACATAAACAGGCCATGTTTTAAGTGATAAGCCCTGGCCTTGTGCAGGGACCTGGCTGCATACTGCATCCCGAACTTGACACTAATGGAAAGGCGGAATTATAGGTCATGTCATCGTAATAGGAATCTGAATGAATGTCAGTCCACCCTCGGCCGAGCAAGGGAAGGAGAGGCCCGTATTAAGCCGGTCCAGAGCCCTTTGTGTCCCATTGTGCTCCGTACAAGCGAACAAGCCATGCATGCCACTCTTCCAGCCCAAGAGTGATTCAGGGATTCTCGGAGCGTACAAACAAACAGAAAAAAGGCTGGATAGTCTCTCCTTGATGAAAAACAAACAAGGGCAGAGGACCGAAGGGAATCGAGAAGCCGTTTGATTCAAGCAGCAGCCCTTTTCTCAGGGCTCGAGGGTCCACAATGTGTCTGCTATGTATCAAACATACACTTACATCACAGATCACACAGGTTGCCATACTGTATCCAGTCAATATGCAATACTTCATTACATGCTACACGTTTAAAGTTCAAATATCGACACTTCTTAGCTCGTCATAGCGAAATTTCTATTTTAAAAATCAATTAACCCAAATTATACCAAGATGCAATGCATATTTTGTTAAGATCATGTCTGCTTGTTTTGTAACCAAATTTACGAAAGCTACGTTAAACGAACGGGCTTGGCGTTGTCGGGATAATTTGTGCATAATGTTTGTAGTCCCTTCCAAAGGGTTTTGATACTGTAAACAAAGAAGATATGATTCCAATTCCCAGGGCCTTTTATTTCAATTTTGATCAGCGGCTGATAGATTCCATTCCCCAAATCCTGCCTGTCATCTCTTCTCTATTTTCTGAGCAAGATCTGTCAAGTGGGATATTCGTGAAAGACAAGGGAAAGGGCTTAGAAAAAGCCCGTATTTTTTACCCGGTCTCGAACGTCGCTCTTCATCAATGCACTCGTATGGATTCAGACTGTCGAGCTGGGCGGAGGCAGAGTGGCCAGGCGGAAAGGCCCTTGAGCTCGTCGATTGCTGTTGCTGTGGTGCCCAGCCCATACGACCGCCACTGCGACCCTTCCGATCCATCTGGAACACAAAAAATAACCAAATTAGTGCTACATCTCAAAGTGGTTCAGCTAAATGTTCCATTCCAACGCAACATGTTGGGGAATAAATAGAAGCGTGTTTATGTATTAGATGTTAGTTCTGGAAACCATGACAACCGCACGCAGCAGTATTTGCTTAATTCTAATCAGAATCAGAGGTTTATTTGTTCTAATTTTTCAACGTTCAGTGTGCGTTGTTGTGTTCACTGATATTGCAGGAGGTAGTAATTTCAGATTACGGCGTTTTAGGCCATCTGACGGCGTGTTTCGCCACTTGACTGAGTTTTACGCCATCTGAGGGCGTGTTACGCCATCTGACGGAGTGTTACGCCATCTGACGGCATGCTACGACATCTGACAGCGTGGTACGCTATCTGACGGCGTGAAACGCCATCTGACGGCGTGTTACGCCATCTGACGGCGTGTAATTCAAAGCTGACGCGCACAGACACTTTGCTATAACGACGGATGTATCAATATGAGTCCTAATGATCGGACAAGGCGAAAAACGATTCACACGGTTCACCTATTTTGTTAACTGTGTGTAACTAGTTAACTATTTACCAGTTTAAACACGTTTGATGGTTCAAAAGTCACAAAGCTCAGCGTTGCTTTGACTGCCGCCATTCGACCGCCATTTTAGGACCAAAAACCTAACCAATGCCTTCGAATCAAACCTTGGATACACTCACTGCACACAGTACCACAGGTGAGTGGGTACTTCAAAAGCTTTTCGCCGATTAAGATTCAAAAGTGAAGTTTATCTTCTGCCCATTTCTAAAACGGAATCTGATCATCCTCTAATTTCCATTGTCCGAGCCCAGAGCCTTGGCAATGCTGAGAGAAGAGGGAGGGTCCCTGACGACATACCTTGACGAGCCTGCACTTTACTTGCTGGCATTAGCTGAAGGGGACAGACGGGATGGGACGAGAGTCGGAGTGATGAATGTCAACCTGTGACAATAAAAAAAGACTCATTGGAGACTCATCCCAAATCCATTGTTTTCAATCTCAACTCCGCTTTATCATTATTAGAACTTTACAGACGGACCAGGACCAAGCAGCGTCTTCTCATTGTTAAATCTGGGCGTTGCTCTGTCAGACTGTCTTTTGAGTCGAGTCAGGTTCCAGGGAATTAGGCAGATAGGAGATAGAATAGGACCTGAACGTACATCTTGCATACTACCTTCTCCGTCGGTGCTTTATGGAGCACATGCTGCATCGAAACGGAAATTAGTAACAAAAAATGTATAAGAAACAGTTCTAAGAACATGCAGCAAGGTTCAACTCAGGCCTTCAGAAATTCTAATCGAAATTCGGCCTTTGGTTAAAAAAAAACAATTAAACATTTGAAATTGCTATTTAATTTAAATGTACTTACTATTATAAAAATATTTAAGATCTATAAAACAATTGATAATTATTAATCAACACAAATATACACAAAGATAAACCCGTTAAACAGTTGAAATGACGAAATACAGAAGACAAAAAGCTAAGATGTTCGCTTGATATTCAGGCCACAAGCCAATTTGGGTCCTTTGATGTTCTGAGTGGAGTATTAGCCTATAGAAAATGTGTCCCAGGCGGAATCCGTGTTTGGGATTCGTTTGAATTAAGGATTCTGAAGTTGTGAAGACGTCGTCTGAGTGGGGAATGTGATTATGAGTGTTGTTGAATGGTGGAGGAGATGGAGAGCTGAGATATTAGTTGGGAAATTCTAATTGGGATCCGGAGAGAGCAGATATGAATGATGCATGAGATAAACATTGCATACGGAAGTGAACATGATACCAGATCCGGGCTCTATGTTACGGCCATCTCCTATATTTGATCAGCTTATTCGCTAATTAAAGCAAGAGGTTCAATTAGACAGTCGAAAATGAGCTCAGGCTACTATTAAATGAAATTTTAGGATTTTATATAACGAATCGACATGGTTTGCTCCGATTTCACGTGAAATATTGGTCTTTATCCTAAAACTGATTTTAGCAATCCCTGGGGACGACTTGAGCCAACTGACCACAACGTATGATGGAAGTGCCTCTGCATAATGAGACTCGACTTATTATTATTCTCCCCAAAAAAATGACTTTTTTTCCCCATAAAATTGCCTGAAAGTTAAAATACTAAATCTCCCATATTTTCTACTTTTTGCCACCCTCAAAAATGCTGCTATTACTCCCCCAAAATGACTGCTGAAAAGCCTGAAATATTGGTTGTTTCAATGGACAGAACATTTAAATTCCAAACCAGGACTCTCATATTTATTTATTGATTGTCTTTCCTGATCCGACTTTGAGATAACGCAAGAAATCCGTGCATCTTGCCTCTCTTCTTCCCCGTCTGCAGATTACAGTAGGAGCAGCGCAAGTATCAATTCGTAGTATCAAGCCAGGAGATCTTCTATTTATTCTCCACAGACAGCTGATATCTTTTATTAATGCCAGCTTGTCCTTTTGTCAAAGCTCAGGTCTGAGCATAGTGCACGAAAGGGTTGGGTCCGTCGCATGCCTGACGCTCTATGTCAATCTAAATGGAATTCTACCAATGGGAAATCACGGGGAGGAATCAGTGAATACTCGTAATTCTATCTTTTCCTCTATCGCTTGTCCACACTCGGATTTTTATTGTTTTCATGCTATATCTTTAAACATTGGTTCAATATTCCGATTAGAGGTCCGATTTCTCGTCCACTTCATCCGTCAGACGGGCAATGATCCGAAGCGGTGCTCCAGTACCTGCAGAAGGAAATAGAGATTACAGGTACACCCTGCGTCTTGCCTTATTTGACTATAATGTCTAATTTGAATACCCTTGTCAATTTTGAACGGGAGCATCCAGAGATTGAATCCTCTTGGCGGCAGCAGATGCAGATTTGCCACGTTCTCAATGATGTACAAGTTCCGTGCAGTTAAGACGATGTGGACCGGGTTTCCGTACGTGGCAGCTCCCGTGTCAGCCGACAACGTGTCAATTCCCACTCCCAAGATATTCCGTTCCGTTGCCAGGAACTTGGCGGCACTCACGTCAAAACCCGGGTAGTTCAAATCTTTGTTCGTGTCGAGCGGAGCTGTACGTTTGTCCGAAGTCATGTTGGCGTTCACGCCCAGGAACGCATCTGAGTCCGGCCATCTTGAGCCCCAGCCGGATCGGGCGAGCACAACGGCTCTGGCCGGAATTCGACCGTTCTTCTTCTCCCATCTGAATATGGAAAAGAAATCTGAGCTTAGCCTCCGGCGCTTTCTTATCCAACGGAATTTCGATGTATTTTTTTTTAGCTAAAACTTACTCCAAGATGTCCTCTCGGGTCAGAGCGTAGTTTGGAACGAGCGTGAGCTGAGCATCCTTGTACACATGGACCTTGTCGTACATGTCAATCATGACGCCAGGAACATCAATGAGGTTGTCGAGAGGAATCTGGTCCAAGGTCCAACCGTTGGGATTAAAATGGTACGGAGCGTCAATGTGTCTAAAATGGAGGAGAGGTCTGTCAATCGGAATTCCATTCTGTCAACCTACCAAATATATGTGTTATTCGTACGTGCTTGTATGCTCCGAAGTGCAGAAGCCCCTGGAGGACACCCTATGCAAATTTAAAAACGATAAACTTCTAACATTAAAAACATGCTAAATAGAACATGGAACCCACGGCGAACTGGTCAAACCTCAAATCGACCAGTTCACAATGGCTGCTCATTTCTCAAGGTCATACCAATATCCAGCCGCAGTGTATCCCTCGAACTCCACGTTGAAGGTTGAGGTTCTGCCTGGGAAGAGAACCGTTTCATTGTTGAAAGTGTAGCTGAGGTCGATGAAGTCTCGTTTCAATTTGGCTTCAGAAGCGGCCAGAAGACTCAGAACCAGGACGAGTGCTCCACAAATGCTTGGTGACATGATGACAATTAAGGAAGGATACTTGCCTCCTGTCCAACTACGAGCAGAGCCGGTGAAGAACTGAGACTCTTACTGGGCTGCAGGAGGACTAAAAAGCCTCTTGGATGTTGACGTAAGGAAAGTTCTTGACTTTTTGTTTATTATGAAAACCAAGAGAATTCCAGGCGTTTCTCATTCTCCTCTTCATTAGTGAGTCAGAGGGTGATCCGAGAGCCAAGGTCAGTGGAAGAAGTAATTAAATGAAACCTGCATAATTCTATAAACTCTCTCGCACTCTCTTTTTGAGCAAAGGAAAGACGAACCCCTCCTTCACCCGTCAAACACACTTCACTTCTCAAGTGGTCGTCAGGAAAGTGTCATCTCGAGCCTCGGCTTCGCCTCACTCGCCCTTCCTCAAATTTATGCAAATTGAATATAACTTTAATGGGGACTGCGGAAATTCAAATGAGGCACTAAAAACTGCAGCTGCGCTCAAGGGAACCACGTTGTACATTGCCCACTAAATTGTCTTATTTTCATAAGTTCTGCAAAGAACAACTCTTCCTCTGCTCCGTCCAAAATTTCAAACCGCCACCCCCAAAATGATTCCATTTTGTCTGATCGGATTCAAATATATTTAAATCCTCATATTAGTATTCATGTACACAGATGCACATTGATCGTCAAAAAGTACCTGCCGAAACGATTCACAATTCACAACCAATTCCAGGTTTTCGTCTGGCTGCGTTAGTTTGTGGGTCTGAGTAGGGAGTAGGAGGATGAGAAAGAACAGATTATTCGAGTCTATAAATCATGAGCTAAGTATTGAAGGGTTGGACAAGATATGGAAACGAGGGATTACAAATTACATCTCCCGGCACAAAGTGAACCTCAGCGGAGTTCCTGAGCAGAAGACTCCGAGAAGCGGAACAAAGGTGTCTATTACCTAATTCCCTTCTTAAATGCTCCTCTCATTATTATTGAAAAGGAAAGACAGAGGCAGCCCGGAGTCCTGCTCTGTTCCGGCCACAAAAGTGACCCATGTATCAAACTCAAATGTCTGACTTCGGCGGTACGAACAAACCCAAATTCCGTTCACAAGTGTTGAGGCAAATTTGCTATGTTTGGTCATTTTAGATCACGTGGCTACAATTTTAGTACTTACAAGAGAAACTAATGTGACATGAATGCATCAGATAAATAACCGTTTTACGTATCTAATGTTCCTCTTTTAATGATTTATAAATTATCAGCTGTTGACAATAAATCCAATTTCTGGTTACATGTTTGGTTAGTAGTTAATGAAGTGTAAATGCGCATGCAACTCGTGTTTGGGTGTAATAAAAAAAAATATTGTTTTAATTGCGTTAATTTAAATCGCACGCCATATGTCGAAGTATCGCCTACAAAAGCACCAGAATTCGTACCGTTTCCATGGAAACCAAGTATGCTGAACACCAGTAAGCTTTCTTATCTCACTAGCATGAGCCTACGCTATAAGTCGCTTCTGGCCTAGACTCCATATTGGAATCTGGTTGTTGGTGTAACCGGTTTCCATTCCTCCCCTCCTGGTTAGGAAGATGAGAGATGGATTTCGAAGACGGAGAGTTCCTTTCAGAAGATTAGGATCCATTTCCATTTTCCCTTATGAATAATTTGGGTTAAATGGCCCCACCTTCATTTAAAATAGATTCGAGTCCAGTTCGAAGTCGATTAGATCTTTTTGCGGTACGCAAAGTACCTTTTTTTTCAATATTAATTATGGGTGAACCCATTGTAGGCACTGGTCGTGAACAAGGCTCATTTCAATTTGGACTGCATTAAATTAGTGACAGTTGATGGAGGAGGGAGAGATGGAGTGGGCTCGTCGGTGAGGAAAGTTGGCCAGAAGCCGTTCCGTAAAGTCCCGAGACACGCACACATCTCCCAACACTTTCATTCATTACTGCTAAAATATGAGAGAGGCCCCAGAAGTCACGTGCAGACTCGAGAGAGAAACGGCTCTTTAATGGCCATAAATCAACCCAATTGGAATTTTAATATGTTTTGATAGTGATAAACTGACGATGGATGCTTTCGTCCTCCAGGCTTGACCAAATACACAACTCAAACACGCTCAAGACCTTCCAACTCACAAAATCATAATACGCCTCGTGCAGAACAAAATGGCAAATCCAAGAATACGCGTCCACGCCAGATTTTAAAACTCTCGTTGGCAGTGCAACTGTGTATTCTCATGCTAATCCTATTGTCGGATTTTACAGCGTTGCAAGCAACTTAGCCCAAAGCCATTTAAATATGATCAGTGGCTTCTGGCTTCCAATAAAAATACAAAGTTGCTTGTCAGATTCTCTTAATTTAAATTAAATTATATTTTAAACACAAAAATGTGTTAAGTAACGCCGCCAGATCCAAATTCACCAAACGCTCCCGCCGTCATTTAGATCCTCGCCGCACAGCTCTAATTTCGTTTTTTATTCTGTATTTTGGATTTTGGAGCGTTTTATTTTTCTATTTGTGTTTTACTTTCATGTAAATTGTTCAGCGGAACTTTTGAAATTCGAACTCTGTGTCTACCGGTGAATGTGCGCCGTGTGTATTATTGTAGGCGCGTAGGACTTGTAGTTGAGCCTTCGTATTACGTGTTTCGTGCTTAATTCGTGGAAGCGTTGAAGAAGTTTGAGCCTATAAATAATATGGAAATTCCATTCGGGGTCTCTCAGCTCATTCAAGAAACGGGTCTGAGCCTGGAGGAGAGGAAATGGCGTGTTCCCGTCACTCTAATTAAAATGTCGCGTGGGTCACTTACTCAGCCATAATTCTTATTTTTACAAACAACAGAGGAAAGGAACCCCGGATCACCGAGGAAAAACAAACTATAAATAAAAGAACTCGGTTCATGTCCGTCTTACAAACACGGGGTACATTGTATTCGCCATTCGCCATACACCTACAACCTACAAACAATTCCCTTCTGCTAACAATGCCCAAACTCATAAAATTTGAATATGAAACTCAAATTGGTTAGCATTTCGCATCGGAAGCTTTGTGGAGATAAGTCAGGCACTCAATGAGGACTAAGATAGGCCAAGTTGACTGCGGTTGCTAGGACCATTTCCCTTCCCAACGTATTTATAACTTAAGTTTGTCAAAACAAAGATACACTTTTCCGCTTCTTGGAGCGCCATTAAGCCGACTCAGCTCAACGCACAACACAACGGAAGAGTCTAAAAATCGGGCCTTCCAAAAATGGATTTTTGTGAACTACGCAAGGAGCCTCCCTCCTGTTCTCAACTAAAGAGAAGCTAACTTTCCTAAACAAAGTGTACAGTGTGCAGAACGTAACAAAAGACGAATTTTCTCTTTTGAGCCCCACAAAAAAACTGTTCACACTTTCACATTCTTTCCCATCCTTTTGTGCTCGTTCGTTAACATGAGAAAATGGAGAAGAACAAAAGACGGGGCTGTTTTCTCCTTTTTCTAAAGAAAAATAAAAATTATCAATCATTTCCACACTCCTGCGTGACACTCTTCAGATCAGATCAGACAACCCACCTATTGTCCCCCAACTCAGACTCAAAGTTCAAAACTCAAAAGACAGGCTCAAAATTAGCATTCGGGGTGTTGAAGGGAAACTTTTGGCACAGTCTAGCTTCGCGTGCACTCGAAGAAGCTGGCGCTGCCATGTCGATCAGGATTTCAAATATTTTCATTTTTAAAGAACTATTAATTATTGATTCGGTTTTAAAGAGGAGAATTCCTGACTGCGTTCGAGATGCTTACACGCATCGGAGCAGACAGTGGCTTGGCTTTTAGAAAAGGAGTCTCCGTAGGAAAGTCCTGATTGTCTAATGATAGTCATTTTCACTCGGAGTAATCATCCCAATTAGACTTTCGTTTCTGGCTGGCAGAACAAAAGAAGCTTGGGAGGAGAAAAGAGGTCAATTATCATAAACGGATTTCTGGGCTCACTATTCACTTAAGGTGGAGTTCAACTTGAAGCCTACCAACAAAACAAACTTGGTAACATGCGTGTTGTGTAGTGCGTAACGTAATGGGTCCATTGATACCAATTCCTGTTCTCCATCAGATTCTCAGCTCAAACAAACGATTATGATGACAATGACATTTGAAATCAGAGTCCGGGATAGAAACTAAATAACACGCTCACTTCCTCCCATTGTTTTCAACTCCAAACACGAGTTTTAGAAAAAATGACGTTCCATGAAATCCTCCTAAAATGACACACTCATTCTGAAACGTAGACTTTCAGGTTCCACGTTCTACGCTGTAATTTTAGGTTTTTAAGCCTTCTTAGCCTAAAAATCTACGTCTGGCTCTAATATAGGACAATGACGTTTTGTATTGTCATGATCTGCATATTTGAACAAGAATTAATTCAAAATTATGCATTTCTTAAAAGGCTTTTCAAATGATTCTTGGAAGCCCGTTGATTGATACGAGGCCGAATCGGTGTTCCGTGCAGCGTGCAGGACCAGAAAATAGAAACCATTGAAGTTCATGCAATCATAGGTAAGACTTGAGGCAGAGCTCTTACGTTTTCGAGCCCATTCAAGAGAAAGAAAGCGGAAGATCAAGTTGGATTGATAAGACGAAAGCTTGATTCGTCTTCGGTCGACTAAAAACAACAGGGTTGTTCAATTCTTCCTCCAACTGCATTTCTTCACTATAACCGAAGAATGTCATGTATTGTGAATTTCTTGAAATTCATTTAAACCAGGTTTCGTTGATTTAAATCAACTGATTTAAATCATGATTTTTTTTTGATTTTTTTAAAGCTTGTCTTTTTTAGCTGAAATTATCTTCTTAGTAGCACCAGGAATGTTTACGTACAAAAAAATCAAAAAAAATCAAAAAAATCATGATTTTTTTACAGTGATTTTTTTGATTTTTTGATTTTTAACGTAAATTAAAGAAATACATAAAATATGTGCATAATACATAGTTTTTGAACAGTAGAATTATGTCATCACATTTGACATTTGATGGGAGCTCTCTTATGCAAAAATGTATTGCCAGATTCGGACATGGAACTTCTCAATGTTGAAGAACCCGACTGGCGTTAAGCGTCAACAATAATGAAGAGCTGCTCAAATCACAAACCCAGTCCATTTTTAGTGGTAGTGAATTGGAACGAAATATTTATCCGTTTTTGAAACTTTTTATCGGATACCGACACAGAAAACCTATAAGAAATATAGTTTTTCCACAATGTGAGCATTGTTCAACCATTATTGGCGTTTCGAATTTAATGTTTGGGTCCAGAACTAAAGTTTAGCTTACATTTATTGTTTTTTTTTTAATCCAAAAAAATCTGTCAAACAAAAATCAGAAAGCAAAAAAACCGGGCAAATTTTCCAAAAATTTTTATTCACAAAAACAAAAAATCTAAAAAAACAGTACATTTTATCAAACGAGTCTTGTACAATCAAGAAAGTCTTATTTTATCAAAAAATCTAAAAAAAACTCTTTTTTTTACAAAAAAGTCTTTTTCTATGTAAAAAGTCACTTTTTATAAAAAAAAATAAAAAAAAATCAAAAAAATCGGATTTTTTTGATTTTTTCGAAACCCTGATTTAAACAGTAGTGGCGGAATTCTTGAAATTATAAATCAAAGCTTGGCCATGCATTCGACTAAAAAATCTTTGTTTAATGCGACTTGGTCCCAAGATGAATGACGGCCCAACCCTGACATGGCCTCTCGTTCCCTCAGCTCTTGTTCAACAAAAGTATGAATTAAGTCCAGAGTGGTAAATTACAGGTCTTTGAGAACGAGGAGGGATGGACGCGGGTCTGTATTTGGATGGTAAAAAGGCCAACTGAATCATGAGAGTCCAAAAGGCCTTGAAGTGTACAAAGTCGGGATGGAGCTGAGCTCTCGGCGGAATTAAGTTTACTTTCCACTGACTTGACTCCTCAACTCAGCTCAGACCCAACATGTCATACGAACCCTACCTCAAGTGTCAACATCCCGGGTTACAGTCCGTCTCCAGCTCCAGATCCTTCATCTCCAAATTGGTTCACATTTTATTTTCACACAGTTTGCTCAATACTCGAATTTGAAATTTGCTCAGCGTTGAAATTAAATGGTCAAATGAATTTCGCAGTGGCGTGAGAGACTCAGACAAGCAACACAAAAACCCGAGCTGGGAATCAGTACAAGTCCTAACATAAAGCCCAACTTTCTTCCGATCACGTTTGTTTACATTAGTGGGTCGGGTTCAAATGGAACTTGACATTGGGTCCAGAGAGGGAACGGTTCTCATGGACCGTGGCTCATGTTCGTCTCTAATCCTAATCCTCCAATGCACTCGTCTGCAGCGGCCTCATAAAAAAGTCACGTGTATCACTTCCCTTCTCCTCTTCCACCGCTTTCACTCCAGCAGCCAGCTTTAAAGTCCAGAACTGAAGCATGGAAAAGGCTTACGGCCTTGTCTTAAGCTCCAGTTCAATTACGAGCATCTTGGACTTTCCTTCCCATCTCCTCAAATAAGTCAAACTCATTCCCAACTCCCAACATCTGGCACTATTCTCATCATTTTCTCATGCTCCGACCTAAATCAAAATATTCCACTGTGGAAAGTGGTGACTTCAGGATTTTCTTGCGTCTGCAGTGCAGGAGCGGCCATGTGACTATTTCCTACCTCACAAAAACGAAGATAATGTGGTCACATGCAACATGGTAGAGAAACAAGTTCATTTTCATACTTGTTCTCAAAGTGGGAAAATATGTTCTGAGCAGAGAGAGACTTGTACTGAACGGAGGTTCCACCTGGGCGAAGGAGGGAGTCGATATGGCGACCTGATCGCATGTTCCTGGCTCCGCAAATACCCAGAGTCACACACACGAGTTGACAATTCCATAAATCTACTCATAAAAACGAAAGTCAAACCCGCTTCCTCGTGTTTAGCGGGCTAACGCTAATGTCCATATTTTGTTCCGAGAATCCAAAAGTTTAATCCTTGCATCGAACCGACATTTTGATAAAACTGCATCCGTTTTAGCTAAGCTAGGATTCAGGAGGACGACAGAAGTTCGGATTCTGAGTGGAACTCATGCTCAGGTCTGAGGAGAGCGGAGAGATGATGAAGATGAGTGTAATGAAATCAAAGTATGGTACTCGTTCCCAAATTGAATCACACTTCTTTTGAGAGTCTTCCAGAAACAAAGTTCTTTTTGAGGAGTAGAAAAAGTGGAGTTTTCATTTGGGAAGTGAGCAGAGAAACTTTTGTTCCTATTTGCTTATCTGTCGGTGCCGACGTAGAGGAGCAGGAGCAGGGAGTTCACAATTCAGTTCCGTTTCTGCCTACGTTGAAAGTTTGTGAGTTGGTGATTTTATTTTCCTGGGATTGGTTGGACAGGTCAGTGAAGTGGAGCATGAGTCACTCATTGTTGGTTCTTTCCATTTAAAAATTCCAAATCCGGAGTTCAGAAGGAGAGAAATCAAGTTCCAGACTCGACCAATTGTTTGGGTCAATAGAACAAACATTTTTAATAGTTACGACAACTTTTGTGCTCCTTAGTGAGGCGGAAGTTTGGACGGGTCAAACATTGACTCTGAGGATAAGCTGGGATCTCTTGATTAACTCACGACTCACTACGGTGGAACATGTCAAGGGGCAGGGGATGGGCCTTGTTTACTCAGAAATGGACCATTTTGAAAAAAAAAAAATTTCGACCATTGAATTATCAACGTAGATCAATCCAAATGGGCATGACTCGCGACGCACTCTGTAGGAAGTACGCATGCTCGATTCCTGCATTGTACTTTGGACAACTCTTGAATTCCAATGATGTGTTTATATTTCTGTTTGTTTGATCTGTGTATGACTTGTCCCTGTTGAGGCTGGTCGGATTTGATGTTGACTTTGACCTTTGGATTGAACTGAGGAAATGGACTGATTGTGAGCTCCACAGGACGAACGAACAACGACCCCTTGTCTGGTCCATTTCTCCATGACTTGGTTTGACGATTCAGAAAGCAAACAGAAACATGAAAACAGGGTTGAATGGTTGAACCGGAGGGCTTCACTTTCTCGGACTCTGCTTGTAACGTATTTTATTGGAAGCAGTAACCAGTTTGCATGTGGCAGGAAAAGGGGAGAAATAAGTCAATTCACTCACTTCAATCACCCGCTCACAAAATAACTTTGTTGGACACGGCAACTTCGGCCCCGAAGCCCGAACAACCCCTTCTCACCTATTAGTCTTACAGTATTTTATTACATCATTTTGAGGGTTGAGTCTGGCCTGGCGTGTGACAAGTGACAAGCAGGATTATATTTATTATTTACCTGACTTTTGCGACAAACACTAATAAAGATAGCCTAGCCTCTCTTCTCTATTTTGAGTCAGAATATTGAAAACTAGTTTGTATTCTGGTTCTAAAAACTTGAACATTGAGAAAACATGATTTTATATATAAAAAAAGTGGTTTAATTTAAGATAAGAAATTCGCGGCACATATGCTACCCCAAGCTACCCACACCCACAGGTGTTACCCCACATGCTACCCCGGGCGTTCCTCTAAAAACTGAAATTACATCGTGACACAAGATGTTTATCCCGATCAAAAACTGGGTATCTCAAAATTTCGATACTTTTTCCGCATAGTTTGATTTGCCCTTCTTTTTTGATTTCTTAAAATTAATTTTTTCTTTTATATTTAACTTTAATATTTCAAAGATTGTTTAATTTTAGCGCTACGACGCGGGTTTCTTTTTGAATTCATTACGTTTTGTATCCGCTTTTTATTATTTACTCGATGATACTCGTCATCCAAAAGAAACAGCATAAAAAATAATCATACAACTCAAAATTGTGATTTTTGATTTTTCTACGTCTCCTTTGCAAAATAAATCGGCGGAGTGGAGTCATTAACCGAAGTGCGGTAATTATTATTGTGAAACGTGATGTTTAGAGTAAAGATAGATAGCATGAAATGGATATGGACGTAGATATTGAGATTGAGAAGAGAAAAAAAGACTTGTGTTTGGATGTGAGGTTTGAGTGTTTGAGTTTCTGCTGTGTGAGGCCCACAAAAAAGGAGGGATAGGGAAAAATGCCTTTGAGTCTGAGCGGAGACTGTAGAGTGCAGAAGAGCGTCTCGTTCCGCTCCTGTGCAAGTGCATGGGAGGAATGTGAGGAGCCTTTTGGAGATTCACAATCTCCGGGCATCCCGAGCTCCTAAGAGGCAACGTTTTCCACATCCCCACAGTAACCGCACACAGTAGAAAAAGCTCTTCTCCGCACTCCGCACAGCTAGAGCACGCACAACGAGCAACAAGAGGAGGAGATGGGCGATCACTTGAATTACAGGTATCGCATCGCATGGTGGCTCATTCCCGGGTTCCCTGCTTTTCTCCTCAAGAAATGGTTCTATGAAGATATTATGCTCTTCAATTTTTTTTTTAAATCAATAAACAGTGTTACCAATAATGAGACCAAAAAAGAATTTTTTCTAACATTTTATTGATGGCACAAAATTCTTTTCAAAAAATCAATTAGGAATATTGGCATTGGCCTCGGGTGTTGCAGTATCAGATAGGCAATAAATATCCTCCCTGACATGCAAACGTAATTAGGAAATGCAATCAATCTCACACAAGACATTAAATTCGGGAATATTTCCCCCTTCGCACCCAACCTGCCAAATTTGCTCCTGACAAAGATATACAGAATAGTTTGCATTCCGCAAAGGATATTCTCGCATCCAATGTGAGGCATGATGCATGGCCATGCTAATTATCCGAATTGTCATTGTCAGAGCACAGTCCATTTACTGTCTCCTGATATGCTTCAACGAATTAAGGGAATAGGAAGCAGGAATGCCGTAGGTATGCCTATGCCTTCTGTACTCTCCATGCCATGTGTGTTGAGGGAAGCCTAGGATACAATTAAGCATATTTATCATTCCCGTCCGCGACTTTAGAATCTGTTTACATAAATTCGCCTAATGCCCATACACACAAATTTTGGTGCGAAGGTGCAGGAAAT
>JAQFXZ010000086.1:0-34836 GCA_034694025.1 Ceratophysella scotica | reverse complement strand
AAGAATTTGGTAACAACTTATTCTGGCAACGCTGGATCCAAGCTCCACCCCTTTTCGCCTTAATGAGACAAAAAAGGGGTTTCGCCGTAATGAGTTTCGCCATAATGAGATGGAGCCATAATTTGTAGTCATTTTTTATTTTATTTTTATGACCTATTTATTTTCCCCTTTTGTTCTCTTTTCATTTTTTTATTCTCATTCTTCATTTGCATTACAGTAATCGTTGATGGGCTCTCGCTAAGGCAATGCAAATTCTAGAATATTTTAAAATTTTACTAAACTCAAATCCAGCTAATTCTGTTTTACAGGATTTTTAAAAATGACAGAAAAATCGCTTTTGGGTAATTTAGAAATAAATTACTTCGTCCGTCATACTTGGTAGAATCTCTTGAAACTCTTACCAGAAACAGAAACATGGCTGTCAACCTGCTCAACTGTGGAAAAAATTGACGAAAAATATGCAGAGTCAAAGATATTATTGGCAGAAACCATATTGGACTAAAAATGCAATAAAACTGTTCATCGATATTTTTACCCATTTTCTATGCTGCAATATAACTTACGTATTAATTTTAATGTGGGAATCAGCCCAATTTATTTATTTTGTCCGTTGAATAGTTTGTAGAACATCGGCACAAATTTTTGGAATGCCCACCGTGTATCGAACCGAAATCTTACAGTAGTAGTGGAGAAAATTGTTTGGCTGTCAGTCAATACCATAGACGGGCAACTTGCCCTACTGAGTAGGGCAGTAGGACAAACATTCTGAGTAGGGTAGTAGGGTGGTAGGGCAGATGGCCGGGAATCCGGAATAGGGCAGTAGAGTGGTAGGGCAGTAGGGCAGTGCCTCCAAAGTAGGGCAGCAGGGTTGTAGGGCAGTAGGGCAAATTGATTGCCCAGGAGGACAAAGCAAATACCAATTATACATACGCACTACCCAGTAGCCCAATATATTGGGCATGTATGATTGGTATTTGTTTTGTCCTCCTAATAGGGCAAAGTAGGGCCACCTACTTTGGCCTACTGCCCTATTGAGTAGGGCCGGTAGGGCAGTAGGGCATTTAATGCGGAGTAGGCCGATAGGGCAGTAGGGCAGTAGTCCAAGAATTCCGAATAGGGCGGTAGAGCAGGTAGGCTGAGAATTTAGAATACGGCAGTAGGGCGGAAGGGCAGTAGGACACAGAATGCGAAATAGCGCAGTAGGGCAAAATAGTTTCCCATCCATGCAATGATAGTTCATAGCCTAGCCGAGAATAAAAATTGTACTTAATTCTTTAAATCGTTGTGTAAAGCAGTTTGGATAAACTTCATAGTTCCGTACTTCATTATTTTACATTCAATATATACGATGGAATGGTACATATAACCCTGGATATAATAACACATACACCTAATAATATTGAACTCCGCTGTTAAGGTTACTCACCCAGAGAAAAAAGGGGTATCCCCATGGCTGTGGCCCCGGTGCCGCCTGTGGCATTGCTGAAGAAGTAAATACCTGAATGCCGATAACAAGGACCAGCAGCGAAATTGAGTTCTGAAACCTTTTTCTAGGATATACTGTCATGATAATGACGAGTATAATTTTTTCGTGTTTTAAACAATTGATCTTCAATGATTCTAAATTCCTTTTAATCAAGTATGCCTGCCTAGTCTGCTGCACAATTGCAAATTGAGAATATTGAGAAATCTGTAAAGGTGGATTTATTTCAGTTCTACAGATATTCTTGTACTATTCTCGACATACTTTTCTGGTACTGCCTGCACCTGGTACGGTACCGTATAAAAGTTGTTAGTGAAAATGTACATTATATGAACGGTAAAGTGCTATAACTGCCAAAGTTCCGTAAACAAAAACAACCGGCAGCACCTCCAGTAAAACTATTAAATGAAATTAAATGACGCAAACACTGGCAGAATACATGTAGCTGCGAGTTTTGTTCGAATTTCGAATGTTATCCCAATTTCAATTTCAAATAGGAATTTCAAAAAGCAATGAACTGTTCTAAAGTTAAGGACTGCATCAATTTTATATTTGGATGCAAATCGACTTCCACTTTTTACTATGGTTTGGGCTCTAGTACACTGCTTTTTGAAATTCCTATTTGAAATTGAAATTGGGATAACATTCGAAATTCGATTTTGAACGAATCAATTTTGATTTTTGACTTGTTCGAATCGAATCTGAAATCTCAACTTTCCTTTTTAAGGCTGTTTCGGTTTCCTTTATTTACAAGCCAAATCTCGTATGCACTAAAAATGTGATCGAAATATGCACTGAAATATACAGCAACAATGCCGAAATACGTAAAAACTAAGAGCATTCTTGAATTTCGAAAAAACAAAAAGCCTGTTTCAAAACTGAGTCAAAAAATTTGAGAAATGTGGGAACTGTCGAGAAAAATCTCACTAACTTCAAGCCGCTTCCTATGCTTTTGAAACTTTCGAATTCAAACTAGATAATTTCAAAATCTAGAACCCTGCAAAAATTCTGAATAGAAAACGAATAAAAATGAAAAATTACCTTCAAACAGTTTCAAGATATGCAGTAAACGTGGAAAAATATGGTCAAAAACCCCCAAAGATGCGCCGAAATTAAAAGGGTATCCAAATATGCAAATATTGTACTATAAAATTTAGCTATTCAAGCCCAAGCCAGGTCGATGTAAATCGTGGAGATCTTTACCTAGAAGACCTACAGCGAGCCCCAAAAAATATTTTATACTTCTTGAGAAACTCAATAATTTCGATCATTTTTTGCACTACTACTGAGGAGAACTACAGTTTTGTTTATGTAGAGTTGTGAGTTTAACTACGTTTAACTTAAACCCTGGATAATAGTAGATTCCTGTCAGAAAAGCCGTCCGACCCGACACAGCAGCATAATAACACAGTTCACAAACTAATGAGACGCAGGAGTACGTCGACTTATCTGAGATTGCGATTAGGTGCAGTCAAATCACAAATCACAATCTATAAGCTTTAAATTAGGTATTTGCTATACTAATGATGATTGCCACAGTTACCTTGTCCAATCTTTGAGACGTGAAGGAAATGCATACCTGAGCATGAGCATATCCATATCCAGTCTTCCAATTGCATATTCCTACAAGTACATGTGGAATTTTGTGTCAATGAAATCGCATCGCAATCGCAATTTGAAAACATCATGGCTAGAACTTTTGCTATATGCATTGACTTGGGATTATGTTCATATCTATGAAAGTTGCAACTTTCGGTTTCAACTCGTCGTAGGCAGTATACACGCACAATATCGGACAAACAGAACCAGAAATTGGGAATCAGTCCAATCATCAAATGCAAGAAATGTACACAATTCTTCAGCAGTTCAGAGGCGAGTAGAACTCAATTCCAGCTTAATCCAGAAATCAGCATTGTTTGCAGGCAGACCATGGACCGAAAAAGACGTTTGCTGGAGGCTTACTATCGCGACGTAGAAGGTTTGTTTTCCATATACTTAACAAACTGGCATGCGTGTTACGTTTAAGGTTAGATTTGAAATGGAGATGAAACAGTTTCTGAATTTTAGTTCATTGCATTGTGAATTTTAATGAATTTTTGCATTTGTTAGCGGAAAATGAGAGAAACGCGGCAGAATCCAGCTCGCCTCATAATGTGGCGAATACGAGTGGTGCGAGCGGTAGCAGCGGTGGTCTATCTGTTCCAGTAACTCCGGAAACGGAAAATCCGGCGTTTACCAGAAGAAGATCTCCTAGACTCTTAAATCTTAATTCAAGCTCAGAATCGCAGCGAAACGTTGATGACAGTCAAAGTTCTGAAGATTCATCCTCTTCTTGGGAAGATGAAGAACCAGATCATAGTGGTAAGCAGAATGCATTTAATTTGTGTGACATGAGACATGACTGGACTGGATATCGAGGATTTCAACGATTTGTTCATAATTTTGGAATTTATTTTGTTAACATACCTTATCTCAGCATTTTTTGCCCACGATGGTTTCACCAGCCGATGATGGGCTTATGCGCCGATATTTAGTCGTGCCGAGTCGTGTAAGACGGCGGATACGCTGAATTTCTAGGTTAGGTTATTAAAATTCAATGATTCCGTTTAACCTGCTAGACAAGGGTCATTTCAAAAGTTTGGTCGCGTCTTTAATAATTGATTACTCAGTTAAGGATATTTGGATTTAAGCCGAATGGTCTTTGATTAATTGCAGGGATTGATTTTATTTAACTCAAAAACATGTGACAGGAAAGATTCAACTGGTCACGACTTATGAGATTTCAAATTAAATTTTTGTTTCACAATTTCTTACAAAAGAACCACGTCAAAAATAAAGCTTCACTGTCATTCCTTCATACACATTTACGGTCACTTTCTCAGCCCAGATTTGTTTTTGAAAGTTCAATTTTTTCTGGTTATGAGGTCCAAAGGGAAGGTCAATGCCGCGGGATATGTAGATTGAGCTTAGGTTCTCATGTTTCTGGTCTGGGATCGAATTTTAAAAAAAACTGGCTAAGTTGTATGCTAAATTCAGTACAATACACTTGTACCAGAGTCACTTCACAGTTCAAAGCCTCATACCTCAGTGATGGATGATTCTAAATTCAATAAACACAAACAAGTAACACACAGGTAACACATACATAAAAGACGTTCTAATTCAGTGATCACTTTTTTTCATCTTAAGAAGCAGCGCCGCAAAGATTCGAATTCTCCTTGAATTTTATTTTTAAATGCTCTGATGCCGTAGAATTAATTATGGTAGCTACAGGAAGACCTCATCCAAAGAATAGGCGGTAAATTTGGAGTTTGTTCGATTTCGTATGTAAAAGCTATGGAACAAAGAAGATGTGGCAGAACTTTTGAAATGACCCTCGTATACTTCGCTGTTTTCATCGATACGTCCGTCTGTCCATCAGTTCTTGCTTATGTGACACTGAGAATCGCCACAGAGTCAACTAAGGTTGTAAAATGTACGCAAAAGGACGTGCAGGTGAACCAGATTGGGTGATCATGTGATCCTAAAGGCCTCAAACCCCCAGAAATTGACAAAAATTGATTTTTTTTCGGAAATATGGAAAACGAATGGCAATTTGTCCGGACACTCATTCTATATTTTGTCCAGTACCAATATTGGAACCATAGATGGGCACTTGTTACGTCCTTCGGACCTCCGACCAAAATTAGGCGCTCCAGCCTTCCGAGCGCGATTTTCCCCTTCGGCCCTCCGTTGGGGCAGCGGGCCTTTCATTGCCCATATATGATTTTAAAGGTCATATTATCCAACCACTGCTACGTAAAGAATCATGAAGACAATCATGAAAACACAAAATGTACATCAACTGTACACCAAACCATTGGAAACTTTCTTAAATATTCAAAACAAATCAAGGGATAACAGTTCCGTTGTTGGTGGAAAATATTGAATGTATAATTTATACAAGGTGCGGTAGATATTATGACAGACATAATTGTTTATTGCAATAAGCACCGCTGCTGTGGAGCTTAATATGCGAAAGCCTCCTTACCTTCTTACATTTACGTCATCATGCGTCTTTCTTTTTCTTTACACTTACAGTTACTAGTTGTTTGTACGTTGGGCATTTACACAAAACGCAAATCCTTGCCATTACATGATTGTACGTAGTAACCTGTAGCGTAACTTTAACTTTTATCAATGTTGTACAAAAATTTCTACTTATCAACATTTTAATACACATGCATTGCCCTAGGCTAAACGGGTGTACAAGCTTTAAGTTAAGACCATACATACGACTCTCAGTTTAAATTCTAGATACGAAACAAGTAGCCACGAATAAATGCTAATGTGCAGGTGGAAATACAAGTAAAGAAACAGCAGTTTGAGTTATACATAGTTCAGTGAGTGTACTTCTGCAGACGAGACTAATACAATGACGAAACAAGTAGCCACGAATAAATGCTAATGTGCAGGTGGAAATACAAGTAAAGAAACAGTAGTTTGAGTTATACATAGTTCAGTGAGTGTACTTCTGCAGACGAGACTAATACAATGAAAGTCAAAAGGGCTAGATTTGTGAAAATTGTTACTGGACGTGAGTGCGAAAAGGCTGGTTCGTAATTCTAAACTGAATAGACTTTGAAAATAATTTTGAAATGTTCTTAAATAATTTAAATACCTATTGGAATTAAAAAGCGGCACAAGAAAAGTCGAAATCGGCATTGAATTTGAGAAGCTGCGCTCCGTGTAGACTAGGAATCGATTGAGGTAAAGATTAAGGAGCAGTCTGTAACCACCCATTGTATTCACTAAAAAGATTTTCATGAGGAACAAATTTTGGTTTCGCCTAAATTTTTGGTTCTTTAGGATATTAACCCGGAAGACACGCCTGAATGTGGAATAAAATATTTTGGAACAAGGCTGTAACCGCACATTGTAACTTGTAGCCACCAATTGTAACCATTGAAAATCCACATTTAGAAACGCTTTTTGGCTTTGCATATACCTTTCGATGCTTTAGGTTAGGTTAGATTATGCCGGAAATGCGCGATGCGACAGAGTTTTGATGAATTCTGGTTGGGTTAGGTAGGTTAAGGTTTGTCGAAAGTTGGATGGATACAATGGGTGGTCCTGTTCCATAACCTTTATTTTAATCCGCCTCACTGCTTTGTAAATTCTGTTTATGTTAGGCTGAATTTTTTCGAAATTTCCGGTGGTAGCATTGGGTGGCTACTTACAGCGTGTTCCTTAAATTTTTGGCCTATCAATCAATGTAATCTAAGTTTTTTGGCCTTGGCGGGAAGAAGTGGAGGGGAGGGGTACACAAAATACCTAAAACCGCGTTGCGAAGCGAAGGAGACCAGTTGAGCACAGCGAGTGATAAGATAAAGAAGCACAAATAAATTGCGCTTTTTAGTTTTGAATATAACAGAGGAGGTGAGGGGTCGAGAAGGGCGAGTGGAGGGGTCACTATTCTCTCGTAGGAGGAGGGGAGGGGTGGATGGCCTTCAAAGAGACAGAGAGGATTGGTGGATTCTTTTAAGTAAGCGTAGGAAAGGGGTCACTTTTTTGACCTCGTATGAGAGGGGTGGAGGGGAGGGACACTTTTGCCCATCTATGGCCGGACGCTATCAATATATCGTCCATGTATTTATATTGGCTCCAACATTTCGTATATGCTCAATGCTCAACTGACGCCTCCCGATTGTCGATTGTCCAACGGTTTCATAATGATAGGATTCTTATGCAATTCGGCAAATATTGTAAAATTGGTTCCATTTTCATTACCTTACCAGATGAAGAAGAAGAGGAAACTGGGCCTGGGCCTTCCCGACCGAGACGAAAACCTTGGCCATGCGACCAATGTCCAAAAACATATTCATACAAATGTTAGTTAATTACTTTAATGTAGACTTGTTTTAATTGTTGGCTCGCTCTCTATCTCTATTTGTATATGCAGGGAACTTGAACGATCACGTGAAAGCTGTGCATGAGGGAAGGAAGGATCATGTGTGCGAGATTTGCAACAAGGCTTTTGGATATTTAAGTACGTTTATTTTCGCAGAAGTATCTAGTAGCTTCAATTTTCAATGATCTTGTATCTGTATTAGACTATTTTATATATAATAGCTATATATTTTATATACAGAGAGTCCCAATTAGAATGCGAATTTTTTGATTTTTCGCGGTTCAGCAAAATACTTAAGTCACGTGCTGAAATTTTGTTTTAAAAATCTATTCATATTTTTCTATTGGCCGCGTTGTGTCCGTTTTTGATTTAAGCACGTGATCGGCCTGTTTTGTTGTACCGCGATATTCGAAAAATTCGCAGTCTAATTGGGACACCCTGTATAATAGCCATTTTTCAGCTTTGCGTTTCTCATTACCGGCCTAATTTTATTAATAAATTTTATTTATTCTGGTCAAAACCATAAATCAAACATTTTGTTGAAGCAAAAATGCGTTAATTCTTTGGTGCATGTTGGTTTAATCCCTCAGATAGCATGCTGTACCACCGACAAAGTGCTCATGATGAGAAGTCTCACGTTTGCTCAATTTGTAAAAAAACATTTGCTGCCAAAAGTAAGTTAACTTAATGTTTCATTCCACTTACAATTATATTTACATGTTATGTTCGTTCAGGATATGTACTCGGTCTCTGGATTTATGAAAATGACCTTACCAACAGGCCATTTAACGGATCACGTGAGAACTCATGCTAAAGACAAGCCATACAAGTGTACAAAATGCAAGAGTTCATTTTCACAATTGTCCAATTTGAAAATTCATCTTAAAATTCATCAAGGAATCAAGAACTTCAAGTGCCCAAAATGCGGAAAACCATTTTCACGAAAAGGTAACCTTTGGATCCAGGCTATTTGAGTTTCATACATTATCGAAAAGTAGTAGTACTTGATGATTAACTGACGTTGACCATATTGAACTCAATTATCTGATTTTTTAACTGCCCATAATTAACGCAAACTCTAATGCCAAGTTAATTTTGTTCATTATCAGAAAATATAAAAAAGCATCTGCGTACTCATGGGCCGACACTGGACTCACCTGCTCCGTCCAAAACTCAGGAGGACGAAGATTCGGATTCGGATTCAGATTCGGAATCCGATTCCGATTCGGATTCGGATTCATAAACCAATCCTCAAAATTTCCAAATAGTGCCTAGCAGAGGACTTTTAACGGCTACTTCTAGATTCGCAACAAAAGCCGCCGTGTGTATATTTACACAGGAATTAAAAATTGAACTAGCTGAATAAGTATCATCGTTTGTCTGTAGTCTGTACTTGTACTGTATAGCATTATTAACACATTTGTTCAAATATTTAGGCTTCGTCGCAAGTCACAAGTACAGGCAACAGATTTCGCCTAATGCATTTTTAGCTTTGATGCATCGACGCCATGTCCCATTACCTACGACAAGGTGACGACACCTATTTGCCGCTTTTATATGGTGATCAAATCATACTTGAGTTATTAGGCTAGAAATTTGTTGATTCTTTCCGCTTGCGTTGTTTTGTTGCTCGGATGTGCAGTCAAAGGTCTAAAAATGTTGTTTTGTTTGATATTTGATTGACAGAGGGTTTTCGTCTGTTAATTTCGTTTGATGCGTGTTATGTGAATGATGTTTATATTAATTATTTTCTTTTGGTACGGTCTTTTTCTCATGGCGTTGCTCAATTTTGTGTATCATAGTCCCAATAATTTCTGGCAAATAATGTGTTCTTGAAGTTAGATCTTAAATCACTTTACGCTTAAGATTTTCAACCACCTTCGCCGCATTGCAGTTCAGTCAAGCAAACTGAATTGTCCATTTCTTGTGCTTCCAAGACCATTGCTTTGTTTGTAAATTCTTTCTGCTATGTATTTCTTTTATGGAACATATCACCATATTATGTTAAAATTCTGATTCTATTGTTGTTAGTAGCTGAATCCAGAACCACAGCGTAATAATTCTGCATTTGAAATTTGGAATAAAAATCATACAAATTCAAAAAAACTTCCTCTTCAGTTGTTGACACTTCATCAAAATGAGCTCCTCCATACAAGGAGTAAATCGATATTATTGAAAGGGCTGAAAATTATAGTGAGGAATTCTAATGTATTTTCCTGTTTTGCATTATGCATAATGCTCTGTGTATGATGATGATGAGTAGAGTTTGGTTTGGAGTTAGCTCATGCTTTGATGAGATGAATGAGGAAGCTAAAGCAGAAGTCACAGAAGCTGCTAAAAAACCTAATGTCATACCGACGCCTTAGACGCTACGAACTAACATGCTTATCTGTATCTCAAAGCAAGACGATTGTATGTTAAATATGAAACTGTTCCTACTCCCATATTTTGCGTGTAAGAAAGGCTCACGTGTTCTGCATGAAGAGGGTCATGCCAGTAATTTCATACCATTTCAAATCGTGTTTGTCGATTTATGGAAGAATTCTCTAAGCTGACATTTTAAGGATAATTAAGACAATCATTCTCTCACGACTATGCCAAATTAGGCCCGCATATTTGTTACTAAATGGAATTTTGGAATTTCCGTATTACATTTTAATAATTTGATATTAAATTGATATTTTGAAAGATATAAGATAGACTTTCGGTATTAAAGTTAAACTTTAAACAGTTTCCTTATTTATACATCTTTGCGTTTTGACAGAGATCTGTACATGTACTTTTAGTGGTACTAGGAAGGAAATTCAATAAACAGCATATATATTAAATCAGAAAACCGAAATTTGCATATTTCAACTGATGGTCAGTGGTCTGCAAAGAAAGGGTTTTAGCAACATTTACAGGAAAAACATGTACTAGTCGATATTAACAACCAAATTATTTTAATTTACTGAAATTCTTAGTAAATTGATTAAGCGCGGCGGACACACAAACCAGACAACTCAAAATACCCTGGTAAAAATGGTATAATTTTTGCCAAGCAAAATAGTTTTTAAGCATGTTTGCATTTGTTTTCCACTTGTTTTGTTACTGAAGGTGATTCTTTACATAGCTTTTTCCGGTTTTATGTATTCGCTTGTATCCAGGGAGCTTGATCAGGAAGTAGCAGTATATACTACTGCCTGATCAAGCTCCCTGGCTTCTATTCAAGTCTTTAGAAATTCTGTAAAAGACATAAACTGCGATAACAAAAGCCGCACACACAAAAAACCGCGACGCAGATTAATTTAACCTAGATTAATGATATAACCCTCAAAGTAGGTTTGAACGAGTGTGCACTAGTAAAACCAAATGCCATCTTCTCTCCATTCTTTTGCACGTTTTCCTCTTATGAAAACAAGATCTGAAGCTTTACTGATCTCTTACAAGTGTAAAACACATTGGTGATGCAAATTCTAAACTAAAATCAATATTCTTTTGAAATACCTTGTCTCTGAATTTTGAAATTGATATTTTGCCCTTGGTTTTGGGTCAGGAACGACAGCATTCACGAATATTTCCAGCTCTCTCTAGACAGACGAGAGAATTGGAAATAACAGAGGAACAAAGCTGCCCATAAAGAGTTGGTTGGTTAGAAAAATCCAAAGTTTTCAAATTCTGTACAAACGCCCAACATTAAATATATCAGTAGTTCCTTGTTCTTCTTCTTAGCAACTGAGCATTGCTATTTAAAATACATGGTTGAAAATAAAAAGAATGGTCGCAAGAATATATCAAATATTTTTTGCATCTTCCGCCGTATTTCCTGGTTCTTCCTGAGCTGGCATTGATCAAAGCTCATAAACACAGTTGACAACTCCAGATCGGTTAGGTCTGTTGTTTCAAGGATTCAACCCTGAATTTAATCGAATACCCTGCAGAAAATGTCAAGGGGCAAATATTAAAACTTAGTACTGGTCGTCTAGTCCATCCATATTTGTCTGATTTGTTGTAAAACTCTAGCATATTTTATATACTTCGAATCAGGAACCCAGACCTGTTCTGTATGAATTCGGAATGAATGAGCGTCCGAATTGGTGTCAAGTACATTTATATGCTAGAAGTTTATAGAATTGATAACCAATTATTTTTAAGGTTTATAAGAAGTTGAAAGAGTCAGATGAACATTACACAGACGCTGAGCGCCCATGAGCTTTGTTTTGGCACATCTTAATGCCTCATCTCCTGGATGATCCCTTCTCCCAAACATCTCCCAGCACAAACTCCCAAATACTTGGGAACAGAATAGCCAGAAACAGAGCTGACAAATAGGAAGAGAATGTAGAGCATAACATAAGCATTTTTTCTAAAATATTAAAGATTTGATAAGCCTGGCCTGTCTATCCATCCTACATACATGAAGCAAAGAGCTATAATTCCAGTCCAGTAGCATTAGAATATAATCCAGGAACTACATGCTCCAAGCAGAGAAAGATGATTTTCATTTCCACGACTTATTTAACCTTTTCATTTAGGACAAGGCAGTCAAGTGGTGAGTCTCCTTGGTGGTGGTTTGATTTGCGGAAGCCATTAGGGCCTCATCCCTGTCACCATTACCACGATTTCCAGTGCCGAGTATAGTTTCAGCAGAAATGGGAAGCTAGGAGAACAGCTACGACAACAAAAAACAAGCCTTACAAGAAAGTAGCTCCATACTCCGCTGAAACTATTTTTTCAGAACAAGACTAGGGCGTTTGAACTTGGATGATTTTGCATGTGCGGGTATTTCTGGAAGTGGACAAAAAAAAAGCTTAGTTCGGGGTTGAAATTGAAAATAGGAAGAGACACGTGTAGCGGGTACCTGAGTGCATCTCAGTCTTCAGACTGCACTACGTTCTGCACAATGAGGAAGAGGGTTTCGTAAATCCTGTAGTTTGCTGGCCTTAATTCAAGTCCCACGTTGAGGCGTGAGTACTTTGTGCAATGGGACAGTTACGAGACTGGAACTTTCCCCTACTTCTTTGTTTACTTGTCATTTCACTCTTGATCTCATGCGTGTGGGCTCAGGCAGACCGAGGTGGCGGGGGCACGGGACGAAGGAACGGTGCCACTAACGGTGCGGGGACCAATGGGGCTGGGGGTGGGGGTGCGGAGTATGAGTACAATGGATATGACTACGAGGAGTACACCGTGGATGAAGATGACGAAAGTAAGCTACCTTTTAAGCTGTTTACTCGTATTACGTTGAGAAGCAAGCGGAACTCACATTTTCTTCCGAAAAATATGCCAGAAGCCAGAACCGTTGACCGTTGGGTGTAGAGCGATTTCTTTATGCTGCGAAATAGCCGCGGAAATATTCTATTTCACATTGAACGACTAATGAACAGCATTTGATGAACTTTTTGCAAAAACTAAAACTATCTCACTTTGGTAAAAATTGACGAAATCCAGAAAACTAAATATAGAACATGCGATCTGTTAGGATTTGAGACACGATGAGATGAGACTAAGGATGCCGTGAATATTCATCCAATAAGAGCAGAAATTCAAAGCCAAAGCGTAAATAGGCGAATAACGTTCGCTTCATGTTTGCTTCACAAAATTTGCGCTCAAGCAAACAAAATCTAATTTAAATTAATCTAATTTATCTAATTTAAATATTCCTAGACAAATATTCTTAAGATTGGCGATCTATTAGGCGAATATTCGCTCCTGTAACAAGACGAATGACGCACAAACTCGAAAATTCGTTATTGTGTGAATGCATAGGTACTCCAAGCGATTTTCCCCGGCGAATATTCGATCTGCATGTCGAATTTTTCTGAAAAGTCGAATGTTCGACATTAGGTGTTTTGCTAAAAAGCATATTCGTAGCATCTCTAGAGGAGTCAACTTTAAATTTTCGAATATTTGCTTTACATTGAAAATATGGTATAACTGTCTCAAACTGTGTGAAAATTTCGCGCATGATAGATTCACATAACATAAATGCAAGATGTTTCAGTACGCAAGCGAGGTTAGTTCACCAATTTGCCTGGATTGTATTTCGAATTCGCATGTTGCTTAAGACACATTGCGCATTACAATATTAACCACATTTAATTGAAAGAGCTCAATTTGAGCTAGGCGGATTGATATGCATTCATACATTCCAAAGTCGCTGTAAGAATTGAAGTATGCAAAACAATAGTAATCAGTACAATAGCGAAGTAAAAATCAAGACGCTCTAAAAATTTGTGTTCAATCAAAATTAGCAAAACCAAAAAACAGACTGAGGAGACGCTATCACAAAAGGAACAACACAAGGAGCTGCAGCGAGAATAGTTAAACACGCGAACCCAATACCCAATAACGAAAAAAAATTCAATGAAGATTCTCAAGAATTTAACACGGTGAAGGTGAAACCAGTCTATATGCCAACAAGGCACGAGTTTTGAAAGAATCTTGACGGCCAAAAATACAAAATAGGCAATTAAATTGAATTTTGAGGCGGTGTCCTGTGTGTCTTTGAGGTTGACGGAATCGGTGCTATTATTGTGATTTGGTTCCGTCAGGTCGACGTCTTCTGGTTTCCAAAGTTCGTTGACCTCTGCTGCACCCATCTTTGAGAGTTTGGCTGTAGATTAGTCCATAACGACCAGCCTGTCACTCTCATTATCAAATCCTCTTGCGAGGCATGTTCGAGTCAAGGGGTCATTGGGGATGACAGGGCGCTGATACACTTGTTCAGTTCACTTCCACTTCCTACATATAATAATAACCCTTGTATCAACATACTACATACAAATTCAAGCATGCATGCTTGTCAGACGTCCAGGCTAATGTGGACTCCAGTTCAGTGAATGAACTGAGTATAACTGCATGTGTACGGATCGCAAACGTAACGGCTGGTTTCCTCGTCAAATGTTTTCTAATATTGGACCATCAATCAAAATGCACACTACAAACTACAAAGTACGCTCCAGCCGATTTCACTTTCGCTTTCCTCATACGCTTTACATTGCATCATTCATTCTATGCTCAGCTTCAGCACAGTGTTCAGATCAGATGCAAGATCTTGAATACACTGGATTATTTGAGAAAACATACGAAAACATTGCTTTTCTCGTTTTACACGGGGGTGCGTGATTTGGGTGGATGAATTTAATAAATTATGATTTCTTGCTTCATTTGTGATTTGCAGATAAACCCGTTACCCCAGCCACTGGAACAGCATCTGGAGGAGCCCCGGGAGGCCGTGCAACTCGACCAACAACACAGGCACCACCGCCCGTAGAATCCCCACGAAGAGGTTCTGGTATTCGGTTTCTCGATATCTATTAAAAATTAGAAGCTGTAAATCGATTCAGATTTTGAAATTTTGTGCGCATCGAGATCGAGAGTTCGTATTTCGAATTATTGCTTTAATGCCATTTGCTGATCTTGGAATTCCGAAGCCTGAGCTGAGTTTTGCACATTTGAAAGCTTTTCCATCAGTTGACAGCTGACTTCTTCCAGTAACGTTAATCTCGAAGCAGCATTTGGCACCGGTAGACCAAAAGCTAGAATTTAATCCATGTGAGACACATACCAGACGAGTTGAATTTGAGTAAATAGAACGAACAGCCTCAAATTCCTATCGTACTGAATGCATGTAGGCTCAGGCTGATTACGGTTTTACGTTATATGGAGAGGCTCACCACGCAGATTTTTTCTTCTTTTTCTAATATCTACAAGAGTAGTTCTTGAAGAAGACTGCTGTTCTCTATTTACAGATGGGTTTTCCGTAGATTGGTTATGCCGGTTATGCCTAAATTTCTAAGTACTTACCTGCTGTAGAAGAAAACCCAGACCTTCCATCTGAATATATAATGTTGAAAACACCTGAGTTGTTTGCTCAATGATTCCACGTAGTTATTGGAATAACTATGAATGATTTGAATTTTGACCGAATAATCTTGAATATGAATTTGAATGAACAGGGAGTTGCGAGCACGAAGGAAGAATTTATCAAGATGGAGAAGACTGGAAGCCGGATACGTGTGCTGTTTGTCGTTGTATTCGCGGGACAGTTGAATGCAATAAGGAGGGTTGCCCAGGCTCAAATTGTGATGAAGTGGAGTGCCCTGAAATTGAATGCGGGACTCAGCAGTATATTCCACTGGGACAGTGTTGTCCTATTTGTGCAGGTAGGCTCAGATCTCATGACGAGTTCAATATTTTTTTAAATCATACGTATTTTTAAATCATAAGATAGCGACTAAAATGCTTGAGGTTTGTTTCCGCAGATGAAGATTTGAACGGGGCGGGCTCGAGTGTAAGTACCTAGCGTTAGATGTGCTCATAAACCCTTCGTAAATTCTGCCTGATCGATTCCGCCAACTCATCAAATATTGTTGAAAGCCACTGAAAATCTTAATTTTTGGAAATTGCCTTCATTTTACACATTAAAATGTGCTTCCTGGCAGGAATTAACCCCAAATCCTTGAATTACAAATGTTTACCCAAATATCACTAATTGAGCGTGTGAATTAAGATAAATCTTTGCAATTAGACTGGCGGCGACGGCGGACGTGGGAATCCACCGACAACGGCTGCTCCCGGCCCGAGGGTAACATAATCAAAACAATTTAGCAACGTTCAATCATATTTATTCCAATATTTAACCATTCGTAATCCCCCAAACAGGGTGATACCGGAAATCAAGGTTCTCAAGGACCTAAAGGAGACCCTGGAGTACCTGGAACAGGTGGAAATCCTGGAATACCGGGCTCACCTGGACCCCCTGGACCAACTCCAGATGTAATTTACCTAATTTTGATTATTGGCGAAAGTTTGACCTTACAAGCGTTTTGAATTTAGATTTCTCCATTTGTGACACAATTGTCGGCTTCACAAGGAGGAGATAAGGGACCGCAACCTGATCCATTTCAATTTCTACAAGCCCCAACAGGTCCAACTGGTCCGAGAGGATCTCCAGGTACAAATGGGTCAAATATGACACTGCTAGCCTTTCAACTAAGTATTAATTCTAGTACGATGCTAATCATACACTTATTTTTGGCGTAAAACAGGACCTCCTGGTCCATCTGGTCCACAAGGCTTTCAGGGAACTCGAGGAGAGCCAGGGGATCCTGGTCCACAAGGTCCGCCGGGTACAGCCGGACCTCGAGGTTTAGTTGGAGCTCCAGGAAAAGATGTTGGTGAATTATAATCAACCACAAAATATGTATTTAAAATTAGCGCTATGAACATAAAACATAATGCTTCTGCGCAGGGAGAGGGTGGAGATGACGGAGCGGTTGGAGCACCCGGAGCGCCAGGAGGTCCCGGACCACGTGGCTTGCCAGGTAAAGTCGAACACAAAGATGGAGTTTGAAGTTTGAAACATATCCGAAGTTGACGTACTTCCGTTTTACACACTTCTTTGTCATTTGTAATCCAGGTATGCCAGGCCTTCCAGGTACAAAGGGTCATCGGGGTTTCCCAGGTTTGGACGGTGGGAAAGGAGAACAAGGAGCCGGGGGAGATAAGGGAATGGGCGGATCGCCTGGAGCTGCTGGACCGCAAGGACCAATGGTAACTTCAAATCCGTTTCTGTAAACAAGAACATCATAAATTCACATGTTGTTCTGAATCTCAGGGGCCCGCGGGGCCAAGAGGTGAGAGAGGCAGGGAAGGACCTCCAGGTCCACCAGGATTAAGAGGAATTGACGGTATTGCTGGACCTCCGGGCTTACCGGTAACAAAGAATTTATATTTACGGTTGATTTCAACAAAACAACAATGCAGATTTTAAGAATATGTGATTTTGTTGTGAATAGGGAGCAATCGGAAAGAATGGACCTCCTGGCTTCCCAGGTTCACCTGGAGGAAAAGGTGACCAAGGCGGACCTGGAGCTAAAGGGTCTCAGGGACTTCAAGGACCGCGAGGTCAGATTCGATATAAGTTTCAAGTTCAAGTAGGTCTTGCAGATTTCAATCGTTTTGGAAGTTCTGTAATTGGTTTTGAATTTTCTTTCAACAGGAGAGGGCGGAAAACCTGGATCACCTGGGTAAGTGGTCGCATTCAATATAAAGTAAACACAGATACACTGTAATGCACATAACGGGAACGAATGATTGACTTTCAGTGACGGAGGTCCACCTGGGCCGCCTGGAAAAGATGGGTCACCTGGTGAAAAGGGTTCGCCAGGTTCTTCGGGTCCCCCAGGAGGTCAAGGTTTTCCTGGTTCCAGGGGTCCGCCAGGGCTTGGTGGAAGTCCTGGACCGGGCGGAGCCAAAGGAAATCCAGTACGTTGATTTGGCTTCCAAGACTACTTTCAATATCTGGAAGCATTGCATACGATAGCATTAAAATAATTTGTACTTTCTTAGGGTACTCCCGGTGAGCCAGGCATGAAAGGAGATTTGGGACCCAAAGGCGAAGGAGGTTCACCTGGTGCACGGGGTTTGCCTGGACAAGGTGGAGCTCCTGGAAAACGTGGCAAACCTGGTCCAAGAGGTGAGTTTGTCAAGTTTAAATTGTTTCTTGTATGCTAGATCGAAATTAGCATTTCTTACAAAATATTTGAAACCAAATTGGAATATTTGATTGTGATTGTACCTATTTATGATGCGTTTATTCAATTAGGTCCCGGCGGTGCGCTTGGTCCGCCCGGAGAACGAGGTCCCGCTGGTGGACGAGGATTGCCTGGTCAGGATGGAGCACCCGGTCCAAAGGGTCAGGGCGGAGATCGGGGACCAGCCGGTCCGCCCGGAACCAAAGGTACTCAAGGTGAAGGTGGAAGACCTGGACCAGCTGGATTACAGGTAAATGCTAGTCTAGTTGATGAACTAATCGGCAAACGGAAACATTAATAGTCAATACTGACTTTTGATTTTGAAATTCTGAACAGGGATTACGAGGTCCTGCAGGAAGACCGGGACTACCAGGAAAGAGCGGTTCGCCTGGAGAGAGGGGTATCCCAGGAGCAGATGGAAAGCCTGGTGACCAAGGAGGACAGGGTCCAAATGGTTTGCCTGGTCCAATTGGTCCACCCGGAGACAAGGGTCTAGCTGTAAGTGCATTCTGGCTAGTTTATCTGAAGTTAATGAAGCCTACCAAAGGTCTTCCTACCTTATCGGATGAATATTTCAAATCTGCTAGGGAGAAGGCGGGAAAGACGGTGAGCCCGGAAATATGGGACCACCAGGACCTCGAGGAGATCCTGGAAAGGACGGTGGAATGGGCATGCAAGGGCTGCCAGGAGGTTCTGGTCCAGATGGAGCCAGAGGACCACCCGGTAAACTTTATTATTTCATTCCAAACCGAACATAAATTCAATTTTGAGCTTCTAGTTCATTTAACGGCATAAGAATGTCATGAATTTCATTGAATTTCAAACTTTCTTTTCCTTTCTGCAGGTCCACCTGGTCCAAGAGGATTCCAAGGCTTACCTGGAGCACAAGGAAATGGAGGACTACCTGGCAAAGATGGCGAGGGTGGGCTTCAAGGTCCTCCAGGGCCACCAGGAACCACTGGAGGCAGAGGTGAGCGAGGTTTCCCTGGAGAAAGAGGACCTGGCGGACCAAGTGGCGCTCCAGGTGGAAGAGGTGAACCAGGAATGATGGGACCAGATGGACCAATTGTAAGTGGTTTGACGACCCCTCAGAGCGCAATTTTTTCAATCTAATTGTGAGATACTTTCAAGCGCTTCCTTTGATATCGATTTTCGTAGGGACCCAACGGACCAAAGGGTGACAAGGGGCATGCAGGTCCACCAGGACTTCTAGGATTACCAGGTGGTCGTGGAACACCAGGACTTAATGGTGAGAAGGGAGAAAGAGGTCTACCTGGACTAGCGGGACCGTTGGGACCTCCAGGAAGAGGTGGAGATCCTGGTCCACCAGGACCCATCGGACCAGTCGGACCTCCTGGTGAACCAGCTGATCGAGGAGATCCAGGAGCTGCTGGACCGCCAGGTATTTCATTCATCTAATCTATCCGCATGGTTATTCGCGAAGCACGTCATAAGAGACCTAACCAAATAAATCGAAAGCTTAAAAACTTTAAAATAAAACCTAGGTAAATTAAAAATACCTACGCTGTAATTAGGGTTACCGCAAACCGCATAGTAAGACCATTGAATAAGACCTGAAATAGGCCTAAAAAAGACCTACTGTGTAATAAGAGCTTACGGCATAGTGTGGCACAAACAAATGCAGAGATGTAAATATATTTTGGAGCTGAGTGCATTATTTAAGGAATATGACTTTTTAAATAGACATTTTTTAGCCATTTTATTTCTTGTATTGGTCGAGCGCTAGCTTACGTTGTTCTGAATGCGCGACAAACAGGATTTAGTATAATAAAAGTTAAATATAAAGTTTTACTTAATTTGAAATGGCTGGCCTTATTCATTTAGGGCTTAATATGCCTTAGCTCTTATTACAGTATACAGCGTAGATCTTAGTCTAGGACATATTCCTTTGGTCCTACTATTTCGTAGGTCATTTTACAGTGCAGGTATTTTTATTTTAGATATTTTAATTAAGGTCCTTTGGGTTTATGTCTTATTTCGTTAGGTCTAATGTCATGGAAGGAGTCATTCGTTGTTTAATTTCGGCAGAATCATTCATTGTTGCATGCTAATTGTGTGCCATCTCTAGGTGAGCCGGGAAGCGGTGGCGCTCCTGGAGAAAGGGGACAGGCTGGTCCACCGGGTCTGCAAGGGTTCCCTGGTCCTCAGGGATCTGGAGGAGCACCGGGTGGCAAAGGTGACCGAGGATTGCTGGGACCGAAGGGAGAACAGGGTGGACCTGGAGCCGTTGGTAAACCTGGTGAGCAGGGAATGGGTGGATTGCCTGGTCTCAGCGGCGGGAAGGGAGCTCGTGGTGAGCCTGGAGGAAGAGGAGAAAGTGGACCAATGGGACCACCTGGAAGACCTGGAAATCCTGGACCACCGGTACGAATTCACTTGCTTCATTTTAGTTGATGTTGATGATAATGACTTGAGTTCTATAAAATTAATTAGGGAATGGGTGGTTCACCTGGAGCACAAGGAGCCATGGGTACACCTGGTACTAAGGGCAGTGGAGGAGATATGGGAAGGCCTGGACACCCCGGCCCAGTTGGCCAGCCTGGTTTGCCCGGACCTGAGGGACCGAAAGGAGAGGGTGGAGCTGGAGGTCCACCTGGAGCGATTGGGAAACAAGGTAACGTTAAGCATTAAGCTCCTCACGAGAAGTAAGTTACATAGATGGGCAAGATCACGAGAAAACGATCTTGAACACGATATTTAATGAAAAAATTAAGCCCATGAATGAGGACATAAGATCAAGATCAGGCAATATCCCGAAAATTTTCAAGATCAAGATCACAAAATCACCAATTTGGTCTTAAACATCAAGATCAAGTGATTTAAGATCGCGATTTTAACGCTTTTATGGCGAAAAGATAATAAATCATGAACCTTGGGTCGTCTAAGATCAAGATCCCAAGATCAAGATCAGACTACTATTTCAAGATCAAGATCTCAAAATCAATATCACTTTTAATGTCGAAAATCGTGATCTTCAAGATCAAGTGATTTAATATAGCGCTTTTAGCGCTTCTATGGCGAGAAAATCATAAATCTTGATCCTTGGGTCGTCTAAGATCAAGATCCCAAGATCAAGATCATACTATTATTTCAAGATCAAGAACCCAAAATCAAGATCACTTTTAATTTCGAAAATCGTGATCTTAAGATCGGTGATCTTGCCCATCTATGGTAAGACATCACAAATTCTATGCAATGTTGAACATGTTATAATTCCTTTCCAGGGCCACAAGGTGCTGGTGGAGATCGAGGGCTACCGGGATTGCCTGGTCCAACTGGACCCCCTGGGGCTCGTGGTCCTCGTGGTTCTGCTGGTGAGCCAGGTCCTCAAGGAAAGCCAGGTGGTGAAGGTCAACGAGGAGAGCCTGGAATGATGGGTCAAGGCGGAGCCCCTGGAGCGCCAGGTGAACCTGGTCCAGAAGGAACTCCTGGAAAAGTTGGACCACCTGGAATTGGCGGAAGACCTGGAGACAAGGGTCCTATTGGTCCCGCAGGAATGATGGGAATGCCAGGACCACAAGGACTTAATGTAAACCTCGGCTGACTTTTATTTGCCTAAGACTGGCGTATCCTTGCTTGACATTGCTCATACTTTGCAGGGTTCACCAGGAGCACCAGGTCCAGCGGGAGGTACTGGAGAACGAGGACCTCGAGGAGAAACTGGTCCTCAAGGCGTGGAGGGACCACCGGTTCGTTTGATTATTGAAAATTCTGGATACACTCTGATTGACTAATTCAAAGTTCAATATTTGATCCTAAATTGTTTGTAATATCAGGGTCAACGTGGAAAGGCAGGGGCACCTGGACCCCAAGGAGAAAGCGGAGGAAAGGGAGATGCAGGTCCAAAGGGAGGAAAGGGTCATCGGGGATTGAACGGATTGCAAGGATTACCTGGTGCACAGGTAAACTATGGATGAAAGTTCATTTTGATCTCAAGCCAAGTGATCACGGAATTTGGTCAAAGTAAAGCAAGTCCTATGCTGTGTGGCCTACAGCGTTGCCTCTCAGCGTTTTCCTTTCCAGTTTCTTAGGTTAGGTTTCTTGGAATGCACTTATCTTAAATTATTACGATCTATTTTAGGCGTAAACCTAACTTTCAAAAATGTAAACTAACCTAACCTATTCTCTGGCCATAAAGTCTAGAGCCTTCGAAACCCTTTTTCGGAAGATGAGGCCCTTCCTAACACACAAATCGCAATGTTAAGCGGAGCGTCGGTCACGAAACTTGCGGTTTCGAAGGCTCTAGACTCCATGGCCAGAGAATATTCTAGCATAGCTTGAATTAAATTGCACTCCAGGGAAGGCAACAGTAACAGCGGTAATTGAAGGCCAATGGTACTTGAAGGTAATTACAGCCGTATAGGCGAAAAAAGGCTAAAACTCTGGGAGGCAACGCTGGAGGCAACATAGCATGGGGCTTGGTTTATCGCAACCCGGAATTGCTTGAAATTGAAAGCCTTTCCGATTTCCTATCCAAATATTTTATCTGTTTTACATTTTCAGGGAGTTTCCGGAGAGAGAGGCATGGTGGGACCGCCTGGACCGCCTGGAAAATCTGGAGATGTTGGAATGAAGGGTGGGTCAAATACTTGCTATCTGTCTTGCAATCCTTCAGATCCGCAGATTCTTATTCTGACTAATTTCTTAAAAAATAAGGCCCACCTGGCCGAGATGGTGCTGCTGGAGGTCCTGGAAATCCTGGACCACCTGGACCA
The DNA here is from genome assembly GCA_034694025.1 of Ceratophysella scotica. Taxonomy (NCBI): domain Eukaryota; kingdom Metazoa; phylum Arthropoda; class Collembola; order Poduromorpha; family Hypogastruridae; genus Ceratophysella; species Ceratophysella scotica. The sequence goes on along the minus strand of JAQFXZ010000086.1, from coordinate 12,207 downwards.
CGAGGTCCGTCTGGAGACGTTGGTAAAATGGGATTGGTTGGTCCGGCTGGGTAAGTTTCGAAAGATAAAAGTGATTTCCATGGTGAACACGAGCACTTCATTAAATCTACTTATTATGTAACAGTCCACCCGGACCGCCAGGTCCACCTGGAGAGTCTTTGGGCTACGATGCAGCCGCTCTGGCAGCTCTGCTGGGTCAATCATCTTCAATGAAGGTTGGTAGTCTCTACTATTGAATTATGTGGAAGTATTTAATGAACTTTTTAATGCAGGGTCCGGATACTTCTCGTGACTCTAATGACGAGCCATATACTATACTTGGAAAGGAAATTAATGATGAGGAACGTCGGAAACTAGTCTTAACTGCTTATGAGCAATTAAAAACTACGTTTGAGAAATTCCAGAAACCAATTGGAGACAAGAAATCTCCTGCCAAGACTTGCAGCGACCTGTCTTTGGCTCATCCCGAATTCGCTTCTGGTAATTGGAATACATTTCCAAGTAAAGATTTTAATCGGATGTAAATCCAATGTGAAATATTAACTGCGCAGGTGAGTACTGGATCGATCCGAATGGAGGAGACGGGCGGGATGCTATTCAAGTATACTGTAATATGGTCACTAAGGCAACTTGTGTCTACGCCAAACCAGAAAAGACTCCGAAATTAAGCCCGATTATCGCAGTACCAGGGGAACAATGGTTGTCTGACCTCGAGGGTGGATTCCAGGTTTGACCTAAGCCTTGTTGAAATATTCGAGGTATTATGGATTTGATGATGCATATTTTACTTTTTTATATTTCAGTTTTCATACAAGACAGACGTGAATCAAATGAACTTTCTGCACTTGTTGTCATCTCATGCCGTCCAAAACATTACATATCATTGTCTTAATTCGGCTCCTCACTACGATGCTGGAAAGCGTAACTACAAGAATGCGGTGAAGTTATTGGGTTGGAATGACCTGGAGCTAACTGCCAGAGGAACACGAAGGACGCGCTACAATGTGCTAGAAGACGAGTGTCGAGTAAGATAAACATTGATTCTGAATTACCATAAAATCTGTTGCGTTTTGAATTACGAGTACACAATGTTGTGCAAATTCCTGTGACAATGCATTTTGCATTTGTATGCACATTGGAAGCATTCAACAAGGCACAGTCACAGTCGGCATTACATCAAATATTGTGATGCATTGCGTCCTAGCAATAATGAGAATGCTGTTAAACTTTTTCAAGAAAAGTCGATTTATACTTAATTTCGAGGCCTTTGAAATCGAATCGGCACAAAATACTGAGTTGGCATGTAAAAGACTGGTTTGGCAGCGCAGACAATTAGAGCAAGTATTTGGAAACGCTACAATTAGAAGCAAAATCGCAATTAATCGTGATATCCAAACGTATCATGTCGAAATATAGTACTAATTTGCGTCAATGAAAACACTTTGACACGAATTTCAAAAATAGGTGAAAAAAAAGTTCATGAACTTTTTAAATTATGTGATTTAGTACAAAGCATGCAGGTGCCAATATTCCGAATATTTCATCATTGACCGAATATTGGGCCTGCCGAATAAATACGCAGGTATTCGGCGTAATGTTTTTGCAATTAATTCCTTCACAGAGATTTTCTATCAGATTGCAATGCCAATTATTTATTTAAAAGCTTTAAATATTCGGCCGATGGAATTTGGTGCCGAGTAGTGGGAGTTTTCACCATTGTTAGAATATGCGGCCGCTGAATAGTGGATTTTTTGCGATTGATTGATTGTGCGGCCGCCGAATAGTGAGTTTTTCGGCATTGGTTGAATATGCGGCCGTCGAATAGTGGCTTCTCACCATCGGTTGAATATGCGGCCGCCGAATAGTGGGGTTTTCGCCAATGATTGAATATGCGGCCGCCGAATAGTGGGTCTTTCGCCTTTACTTGAATAAGCGGCCGCCGAATAGTGGGTTTTACGACATTTACCGAAATGTGGCGTCGAATTGTGGGTTTTTCGCCATTGGTTGAATATTTGGACGCCGAATAGTGAGTTTTACGACATTTACCGAATATGTGGCCGTCGAATAGTGGGTTTTTCGTCATTGGTTGAATATTTGGACGCCGAATAGTGGGTTTTACGACATTTACCGAATATGTGGCCGTCGAATAGTGGGGTTTTCGCCATTGGTTGAATAAGCGGCCGCCGAATAGTGGGTTTTACGACATTTACCGAATATGTGGCCGTCGAATAGTGAGTTTTTCGGCATTAGTTGAATATTCGGCCGTCGAATAGTGGATTTTTCGCCATTGATTGAATATGCGGCCGCCGAATATTGGCTTTTCACCATTGGTTGAATCTTCGGCCTTCAAATAGTGGGTTTTTCGCCATTTATTAAATGTGCGGCCGCCGAACGGTGGGTTTTCCGCCATTTGTTGAATAAGCGGCCGCCGAATAGTGGGTTTTCCGCCATTTGTCGAATAAGCGGCCGTCGAATAATGGGTGTTTCGCCATTGGTTGAATACTTGGACGCCGAATAGTGGGGTTTTCGTCATTGGTTGAATATTCGACCCGGCCAAGTACCCGAATTATTCGGCGTCTTGTCATTAATTCAAACGTAAATCAATCATTCCAATAAAATGCGACAATTGTTGATCTTAACTCCTTCTTTCTATTTCCACAGAACAAACGGCCGGAATGGTCCAAAACACTAATCCAGTACAGCACGGACACGTCCCAAAGACTTCCGGTACGAGATATAACGCTGAAGGACATTGGAGAAGCTGGTCAATCCTTCTGGCTGGAAATCGGTCCAGTCTGCTTCACGTCTTAGCCCTACTCTCCCTTTTGTACTCTCACAATTACAACTTTACTCAATTAGGAAGACTCAGGTGTTCTACGATATTTATTACTAAGTGTACTTAGATGTGTAGACAAATTCTAGCTAGGATGCTCCAAGGAATTACAAATATTCATAGGCTACTATACAATCTACTCTAGACGTAAGGGTAATTACTAACTTACACGCCATTGGGTATTTCATGGAGATGCTAAGTTATTCCGAAAGTGAATTAGGACCAACGCTCAACTCAACAAATCATAATTTACATTCTTCTACTGCCAAGCCAACACTGCCACACACAACTAGTTAGGTACCCTCGTAGTACTCATAATTCCTAATTATTGGAAACATAATAAAAATTCAATAAAAACTCAAATGGGAGTTGTGAGGAGACTTAATTTGAGCTTCTTTCATTACCAACATCCTCTTAGTTTCCACAACATTTCCCATTCGGCTTTGTCGGGTCGGAGGAGGCAGGGCGGCAGGCGGAGGGGTTGAAGAAGGAAGCCTATGCGTGATTTGTATGCATGGAGCTGAGAACAATTGTGTAATCGTGTTGGAAGTGCTGAAAATCAATTTTTATTACAGAAGAGGCGACTCATGAGAATGATTATTGCAAAATTACAGTTGAGACCTGTATCTTCTTATATGAAAAAGGAGTTTTTGGCTGGATTACAAAAGTGAGAACGTGAGTTTCATCCTAATAATACTGAGAAGAAAGAGAAGTGTGTGTTATTAGGTAGAAATAAATGGTAATGGGGTAGAAGGCGAGGGTTGAAACAAGGACTTTTTAAGGTCTCTCGGTTGGGGATGGCGCTTAAGGTTTCACAACATTTCAGCCCTCGCACAATAGTCCCACAAATTCTCTGATTCCATCATAAATTGGCGAGAAGCATTTTAGTTAAATTTAAAATTTAGGTTGAACAGAAACTCGCAAAATTCTAAATTGAACAAAATTTGATTTTTCTGCACAAAGTTGACAAAAACCTGATTTATTCGCTACTGAATTGGCAAAACCCTCAATTATTCTGTACTAAATTGGCGAAACCCTGAATTTGTATGCACTAAATTGGCAAAACTCTGATTTATTCTGCACTAAATTGACCGAATCCTGAGTTATTTTGCACTAAATTGACCAAATCCTGATTTATTTTGCACTAAATTGGCAAAATTTGTACCCACGTAGCATGCTGCTACAGCTATCGAAACCTACTGACAAAGCCAAATTGACAAAAGTCAATACGCCGAAAAACAAAGTTTACGAAAACAGCATACAAAAAAGACAGAATTGGAAAAAATAGAAGAATATTGATGACGTTGTTGGCCAATTTGGTTTCTTTCTGTTTTAAGTTTATTTCCGTTATAATCTTTTGCCCTTTTTATTTGCTACTTGCGCTGGCATATAAATCAAATGCTGTTAAATGCTAAATATTTATTTCACTTAATTCAAAAAAAATTAGCACTGACTCCTTCCTCACCCATCTAATCAACACGGCCAAAAATCATCGAAATCCATCAAAATTACAGAATCACGACATTTCCTTGCCACAATCTTCACCGGAAACGATAAATTAGCAATTTGGCATATATCTGCATAAATTATAGCACAGCCTTCATTCGAACATGTTTTCGAGCACTTTCAATTTATTTGAACGAAAATGTTGAGTAAGCAGTTTTCATTTTTAGAGAAAGTTTTTTTTAGAGATGATCATTTTAAATCAAAATGTCGCTCAACTGCAGCCAAGCCAACATGGTTTTGATTATTTTGTCTCTTTCTTGCTCTTGTGGTTTTGGCCCTTATAAGATATAAGACACGGAAAGATAAAAAGCCTGAATTCGATACTTTACGATACGATGCAATCGTATAATGCTTAGATTTTACGGGTTCTGAACAAATAAACCGGGTTTTAATCAGTGGAAACTATAATCTTCCCGGAAATGACCAATATGACCAACTTGCGCCAATGCAACAATGGTCCGGTCGAGGATGATTGGTCACAGGGATAAACCCGGGCATCCCGTTAAATTCTTACATTGAAAATCTTCATGGGAATATTGTGCGGGATGAAATGTTGTGTAAACGTAGTTGACTGGGACTAAGACTACGCGCGACGTGCGGAGGTGAAACAAAAGAGTATATTCCTTTGGAATGGTGATTCTAAACTACGCACAACCATTTAGGACGAGGATGTAATAATTGTCATTCCGAGTGTTGGGAAATGAGTGAGTGATGCTGAGGACACGAGGGGGTGGTCCTCGTCTTGTCTACTTCTGAAGTAAGGGCTAGGTCTGTACAAACGATGATGCGGGACTTGAACACAAGACGACGAAGTGGGGGATGGATGGCGATGCATGGTACGAGTCTACGTACGTACAGGAGGACGAACGACGAAGGAACGGCGGGGGAAGAAGGAGTAATTGACTAATAAGTAGTAAATCCTCGACCCTTTAGCTCAGGCTTCTGCCCAGGGAAGCGGACGTGCGGAGCGGGCGGCGAACGGACCCCATGCCACTCCTCTACTTGCAGGTATGGATGTCAGTTCGGGTAATGCATGGTTTGCACTGCACGTAACAGCACCTAAATACATTATAAATTAGTGGAGATTAATTGGAGGACATTTTTCAGCAAAGGAGTGGTCGAATTTCTAAGGTGGAGGTCTTTGGCAAAAAGTTGTTCTTTATTGTTAGACGACTAACTTCGAAATTAGCTGTGTAACAACAATTTTGCAAATTGCAGATATACCGCATTCGAAACCTTACAAGCAGCCTGATGAAGTTCCAAAATTGACCACAAGAGCCTGCTATGCGTTTGAGTTGCGATAATTTTAAACGAATTCAAAAAATTTGAACATTTTTTTGGAGCATCTCTCGTTTTTGGCCTTTAAGCAACACAGACATTAGTATTTAAATATAATTTTTTTTACAATCGCTTGTTCTGGCTTCCACACAAAAAAAATCTCGATACACCGCTTAGATGTCCAAAAACGCATTTTAATTTTGAAAAAAATGAATACCTATCTTCAAGTTGTAAGAACCCAAAACATATTTTTAGAAAATCACAATAAATTATGCCGGGAAATTATTGGAGACTCAGAAACAAGCTATTGTCAAAAAATCAACACCTGTGAAAATATTTGAAGAAAAAGCCAATAAAATCGAAAAAATCACCTTAAAATTCGTTAAAATATGCAATTTAAGTCGATTTATATCCAGAAATCCCCAAAATATACACCTAACCTTAATAAATACATCAAAATATGCAATAAAATCTTAAAATCGAAATCCGCCAAAATTTGCAGCATATTTGGTTATTGAAAGAATGCTGATGTGAATCGTTTCGATCATATCTAATACAAAAAAATCAGTAGCGAGTTCGGGTAAAAAATATTTTTTGCATAAGAAACCTTTCCTTGTACATAGCCCATAAAGAACGCCATGTTTTTTCATGAATATGAGGCCATCCATATCCATACAAACTACGTCAAACGTCAAACTGAGAAACCACTGCCCAATACAGCATTGCACGGTTTCCTGTTCTTTCACATGCTGCTTGCATTGAGTTAGGCCTCTAAATCTGGAATATGACATGACAAACGTCATATCCTTTAGGTTTCTTTATATGAGAATTCTGGGAAAATAACTGTGTAACTCTGTGAAATATTAGCGTAGAGCTGTAAAAAAGTCCGAAAATCGTGAAATCAAGTCGATTATAAATGATAGCAAAACAAACACATTATGTTTGTGAAAGGGCAGGGGTGAGATGAAAAAAATGCAAGAAGACAAATTGGAGAAGAATTGCGCCAGCACAAGATTCAGATACACTTGGACTTACCAGATAAACCGACAGGAGCATTGGGCTATTCGCTTGACAACCTGTTGATACAAATGAGAACCTATTGAACCGCTGGATATAAATCAATACATTTGGGACCCGGAATGGTATTTCGTAAATGTTCGAGTTCACTCCTCTGAGAATAATGGATTCCCATTAAGCCTATTTTTAAAACTTTAACTGCGACTATGAAGAGTGGAAGACGGCTGAAGAGGATTTACGGCATTCCGCCCCAGTCCGCTCTTTGCCAAATGTAGAGCTGAAATGTCTCTCCATTATTGACAATAACTCGGAACAAGCGTGTGATGGTGGTCCTTGTAATCCAAGAGCACAAATGTCAATAAAATTATATTTATGTTTCCCTCTCAGCTAAAAAGATATATATGTACACGTTTCGTGCAAAAAAAAGGGGTAAACACACTTGGAGAAAGTCGTTAGATACCAGAGATGCTAAAACAGTATTTTGAGTGCAGGATCTTCGTGAACACCACAAAACTAAAGGGGCAATGATTGTGTTTTTGCAAGGGATGAGCCTATTAGTAATTTGGTTATCGCGCCAAGCCTGAGGTTGTCCATGCCTGAATACAGTTTGACCCGATCTCTGAGGTCAACGTATCTTCTAAGGTGGCGGCGACAGCTGAGTGGAAATCAAAATTCCAAAAAAATCCGAATTACAAATTAATTTAAATTAATTAATTGGAAGTCAAAAATCAAGAAAAAGAAAAATTGTAAGCTATTAAACTATAAAAAATAGGCATATTCAAATTAATACAAGAGATCCTTATAGTGGATGAAGGGGAAAATAAAATATTATGTACGAGTATTATGTAATATGATGCCCTGCAAATCTGCATGGCAGAATATTCGACTATTTGCTGAAATTCAAGGTCGAAGGCGAATGGACAAAAAACGAAGTCCTTGGCAAATGTACCTATTCACTTAATTTGCGTCTAATACGAGTATTATCCCTACAAAATTTGACACGGGATAGAATAAAATCGGCAAATATTAAGCGATAATTATTCAAATTCAGGCGAATATTCTCCAAATTAGCAAAAAATAGGCAAATATTGAGCGAATATTCTCCCAATTAGCCAATATTAGGCGAATATTTGGCGAATATTCTCTAAATTATCCAATATTAGGCGAATATTTGGCGAATATTCTCCAAATTAGCCAACATTAGGCGAATATTCGCTCTTCTGACAAGTATTCGCCCGGTAGGCGAATATTCGCTTTTTGACGAATAATCCAAGCAATTTTTACGGGCGAATAATCGCTCTACATGGCGAAGGCTACAGGGGCGATTGAATATTCGCTACTATGCAAATACTTTTTAAAAAAAAAAACACTACTTTTAATAGGCTTTTATTATGTATATTTGAGTTATGCAAGCTTTAACATTTTTGCTATATAGTGAGTTTCAATCCAAGGACACGAGACTGACCTCAAAGAGCTGGTTAAACTTTCACCATGTCACACGAATAGCTTGAGCTCGTGTGATCAATAAGCCCTTGAGCAATTAAAAAACAAACATAATTTATCATTTGAACTTAATTCTTTTGCAAGGTGAGCAGTTCAATGAATTATAGCCAACTTTCTCCACAAATTAGTCGCATGACGCAAATCAATTTCGATTGCTTTCTCCGTGAAACTGGTTGCCTAGAACTTGAGCCTTTCTCCAGCTGTGATTGTGGGCCGAGCTAATTAGGCTCTCGGCTGGCCTCCCATGCTGGTTCTTCCTTGACAAGACACGGGTTGACAAAGTAAGTACGCCATGATCCGCACACGTGTGTTGGAAATCATGAGGACATTTAATGTGAGTTGGTACCACACACATGGAGGCGTATGGGCGGCCTGCTGACGAAGTTCAAGAAGCGTAACACTTCCACCCAACTTCACACCACTGCATTCACTCATTCATCACGCTTCCCAAAGTGGAACTGAACTTGTACGTTCTACAGAACTGAAATGCCTAGTGACTACATGAGAAATCTTACTTTTGTGTTAAAACCTCGGCCACAACAAAGAACGCTACAACGATCCGGGCCTTCTGACGTCTTGTTACAGACTCGACCCGACGTGCCCAAGATCCCTTTCTCAGGGTCGTGTTCACAGTAGTCGGGAGACTTCCGCAAATGAACCAGTTCTCCTTTATTCACCGAAAACTGTCTTCCGCTCTTTCGACGAAGTCGTTTCTGAGACTTGAGAGCAACCTATGTAACAGAAAATGAGGAGAGCCCAGCTTAGTGTACAGATCTAAAACCCACTCTCGGGAACATAATTAACAAATAGACGCACTCACTTGAACGGACTTCTGGTATTTGTTTTTCAAATAGTCTCCCACTTGGTTGAAGCTGGGGATATTCTTCCAGCATGTCTTGAGCTCACAGGATCCGGACACGCCATGACAACGACATTGCATTCTCATCAAATGGGAAATTGCCTGGAGAAAATAGAAATTCTCAGGATTATGGGTCGGAGGTCGGAGTCCATCACAATTTTCAATCACCTAAAAGGTTCTGCTGGTGTGTACACCAGAGATTTCTTTTGCAAACAGTCTAATGTGGGATACGTGAGACACATTTGAGTTTCTTAAAACCAGTTTTATGGTGTGGCAGAATCTATTTTCCAAATAAAGTGCTCGTATGATTTGATTGTCAACTTTTAATTCCATTGCTTGGTTCTTTCGATGCAGTGACCCAGTTTACAACATTTTGAAGGTTTTACCACGTGAGGGTCAATATTATAAGGTCCACGTCAAAAGAGCGAAAACAAAAAGAGGCATAAGAAGGGCTAATACAGTAGAGGACAGCAGAAGCCTAACCTAACATTCCCTGAGGTACAATTTCTTGTTGCACGGCTTTCGACAAAACTCAACCTAACATGACCTAACCTAAGAACGCTTCGCTTTTGCACGTTTTTCGACAAAAACCTAGCCTAACATGAACAAACCTTAGGAGCAATTCCTTGTTGCGCTGTTTACGAAAGAACCTGGCCTAACCTTAGTTAAAGGCCAATTTCTTTTTGCGCACGTTTCGATATAACCTAACCCAACCTAACCCAAGGCACAATTTCTTGTTGCGTGGCTTTCGTCAAAACCTAACCTAACTTGACTAAACCTAAGGAGCAATTTCTTGTCGCACGCTTTTTGACAGAAAATAACCTAACCCGACCTAAAGAACAATTTTTTGTAGCGAGCGTTTCGATAGAACCTAACCTAACTTAACCTAAAATAAGGAACAATTTCTTCTTCAGTGCATTTTGATAGAATCTAACGTAACCTAACCTAACCCAAAAGTGTCGGACGTTTTTGTTTTGATGTTTACTGTATTGACCTTTATATAAAACGGCTGACCTAAATTATGCATCTGGAGGCCTCAATTTGCATTGGCCCGGTTTTGAAAATCTCGTAAGTATCTCTGGTTAGGTTTAATTTTGATAACTTTTGCGGTTAAGTTGGGTTAGGTTACGCAGGTGGCAAATTCTTACATTACGTTGTGACCTTTTTCCTAAAATACTAGTTTTAGTGATGGTACTTTCTACTATAGTGCCGTTCGTATGTGGAATCTATTGCCCGAGGAGACAAGGGACGCACAATAAATTAACTCATTCAAGAAAAAACTAAAGTCACATATGATACAAAAACAAAATGAAAGACTAAATATAATACAGTAAGTTTTGTGCATTTTGTGCAACCCGTGTAACCTGTAACCCCAATACCAATGTAGTCCAAGCTATCTATTAATTTATTCTATGGTAAGTATGTCACCAAGTACAATGATCAACTGCATGTCACCATAAACCCCAACTTTGGGTAGGTTTCATGTTCATTCTTTTGAGTAATGTCGTTGCTATTTACAAATTGCTGAATAAATAAATATCGCCCCAAATTCTTTATTTTGTTTTGATATGTCTCCCGTCCAGAAGCTCAAAATTTGTACATCCTTGAGTTCGATTTAGATGAATATATTAGTACTGTAGCACTAAACGAAGACACTGAATTCGGGAAATTTCGGAGCTTGTGTTTGGAAAGTTCAAGAGGTAGCTTAGCTACAACCAGAAGCAAGCAAATCAAAAATTGGGTTATAAAATTTAAAACTCGAATCGAAACACATCAATTTAACTTACAAATGCATCATCAATGCTTTTGTCGTTTGTTTGTAAGTATTGAGCCCTAGGATTGAGCCCCAAAATTGTAAAAATCAAATTTTAAATTACATTCAACAAAAAATAGTTTGAAGACGTCTAGTTCCGCACATATTGCATATCCTATTTATGAAATCCTATTTTCGGACCTTGACTCAACTTTAAAAAGCAAAGTTCATTTATTATTTTTCGTTTGCTTCCTACTACATACTTTTTCACCCCAACCCCTCAGACATTCCTTTCACCCTGTGAAAACAAACGGGATGTTTGACGTAGTTCCCTAGTTTTAACATGTCAATGTACAACATGCCCATTCCCTGTCCATTTAGACAGAAGCAAATAGTAATTTATAACAGCTGAACTCTGGCTCAAACCTTACCTGCCGTCCCGCTTCATTATTATGAAGGTTCATGAGACTCCGCACATTTTTGGAAACCCACTGTTTGGCTTTCTCCGGAGCATCGACGAAGCGACGAGAGAACTGAACACCAAATTTGAGGTTGTCACTAGAACAAAATCCGAAATTGAAGTTGGGAATTGATCCAGTTGTATAATTGTAGGTTGACATAAGCGTTGGCTACCTGCAGCCGCCCCACTTCCACCCTTCCGGTGTGGTTCGTCCCTGTTTGCTCAAGTCACAGGAGCACTCGTTGAGACTTCCGAAACTGCAGGCTTGTGTAATGGCATGGACCACACCGGCGCTTGTCACCGCGTAAATGAATGCCGTCTCCTTGCTCCCTGAAAGGAAATTGACAGACGACACATGTTCCTTTTAGTTGTCACACTGTCCCATCTCTCAGCTCTCGTCATTCAATAAAATACCATTCATTCTCATATCTGTCTCACACCGTTCCCTTCACTCCAGTCAACTGACACAAGCATCTCAAGAACCACTTCTTTCTCCCTCGCATAAAAATGTGCAATTCTCGTTTCAACCAACAATATACAGAATAGGTACGATCTTTTGAATGCAGCATCAACGTCAACACTTGCAAATTCCAGCTTTCGTGCATTTTTTATTTTTTATTGAAATTCTCGGGATAGCTCTCAAACCATTATTGGTGGACACTCAAGGCGCATTTTCTTCGCAAATTTGGATTATAAATGGCGAATTCTTTCGACAGTGAAAAAAAAATGATCGAAACCACCCTGTACTTCTACTTTAGAGTGTAGTTGAATACTTTGTATTGTAATCTTGCAGAAGCGTGAGGAGATCGTGAAGGTTGATGATATTATAATCTCTGAAGTGTTGGCGGAACTTTAAGTACAATAGCCTTGGACATGATGCGTGTCCCTTTAACATTCTAGCGAATTCCATAGTAGAACCAAACTGTTTTGGCCGAGAACCCTAACTTCACAAGTCTTTACAACCTCAGTGGGTTAGTACAGGAACTGTCTCTCCCTGA
>JAQFXZ010000085.1:0-35447 GCA_034694025.1 Ceratophysella scotica | reverse complement strand
AACAGGACTGGCTGCTCCGCCTTCTCTCAAAGAGATACGGGAAGGTCTTACCTAACTAACCTTCTATATACCTTGGGGAAAGAGATGATCGTCATCGTCATGTAGAAAAATGTAAGGTGGTAAGAGAACCGAGATTCGCATCATCCATTAGACTTTGCTTTGAGATGAAATATGGACAATAGAATTTGATCAAAATGCAAAAAAAAGGTATTCCCTTATATCCTTAAACTTATAATAATTTTGATTTTGAATTACAAATCACAAGAATGTCGAAGAATTAAATTGGAAAACTCTTACTGAATTTTTGTTGTAGAACAAGGTTTATTCTGTGTTACGGAATGCTTCATTATCAGGTACAAGCATAGTACGGCAACAATAGTAAACTAACCGGTATGTTGTAATTTAAATTGTGTATTTTTATAGAAAAATCATTCAAAATATATTATTCGGGAAAATATTAGTAAGAAATTCGTGAAGCAAGCATTAATATTTAATGCAGAGGGAAGAGGGGTGCAGGCAGAGTAAATGAATGTAGGATCCATTCAAAGAATAACATAAAAACAATGTAAAGTCATTGGGTTGTGCTAACAGCTAACATGCTTTTACTTCATATCATAATTATCTACTTACAAAGTCACAGAATATGAATTGGAAGGCGGCGTCCGAGGAGCACAATGGTTGTTTGTGATTGGTGAATGCCAGAAAGGAGAACGCACTGGTTCAATGGCACGGTGGCACCCGGTGCGATTTGGCTGAAATTTTTTTCCACGTGTTCCTAAGACCGCAGCACAAAATCCTGATTCTACCACTAATTTTGAAGCACCGTTTGTTGCAACGGGCCTTCCAACTGCCAAAGGGCTGAACACTGCAGCTGCCATGGAACCTATGCATGGGTTTTAGTCAGAACTGAGTCACAATCTCACCTGTTTTGATCAGGCCATAATGTAATTTATAATTTAATTTCGTTGGAGTCACCAAACAAAATATCCTGGTTGTGACGAACGAAATTATAGCATGCCAATTTGTATGCAGCTTTGCCAGTTTTTAAAATGTATGGATGTGTTTTTTATCGTAACGAAGCTGTTACTGTACCCCAGAGGAACTTGAAAATCAATATTTGAATATATTCAAGAACTGAAGGTTGAAAAATCAAATGCGACAATAATTGTACTCAATAATGAATGTTTTATGCAAAGCTAATACCTGAAATACAATAAAATACCTTCATCTTTCCCATCAATTACTCCTCACATTGCTGTTCAATAGTGGACGGCAAGACAAAATACAATACGGTATTAATGGACTGTATCTGCCATTCGTAAATCTCCCAATCTTTTAGACGTTCACCGTTAAATACAGTTAAATTAAACGAATCTATTCCATTCTAATATATTAAGAAATGCATTTTGCTGGATTTAAAGAGCGGCATTATTGAAGAATTCACATTTAATTTTGCTTATTCAAATTCAGCACGTTTGTACATCATTAAATATCAGGAAATGAAGGAAACATGAGCAGAACACTCGAGACATGCGGTAGAGTGCATGTAACTTGATATGCATCTTGATGTAACTTCATTATTTATTCTTCTTGGTTTTATTTCCATTTCCGTCCTTTCTTTTGGTGTCCCATTCGGGTGCTGACGAGAAGAGCATGGCACGAAAAAAGAAGAAGGCAGCGAAGCAAATTAAAGCCAAGACCTGAAATCAAGCACAGAGTATTGTTGGGATTCTCAAGTTAAACACATAAATTAACCAATGGTTCCATGTTCTTTAGAAATACTTACCTGGATATATTCAGCCCGGTTGGGAAACGGAGTTCCGCAAATTGTGTACCATTCCGAATATTGTTTCGGCTCCTTGTTCAGGCACTTGAAGTCAAAGTATTGCTCATCGTAGTCCTTCAGGCAGAGGTATGAACGGCGCTTGTTTGCCTAGAACAATTACCAACCTCGTATTAATATCACTGCCACTTAATGAATTATAATGTCAACGCATATTGGTCGGACATACCTCGCCAGTGACCAACGTGAAGAGTGTCTTTTGCTCAGTCCATTTATCACAGGGCCCAATAGTCTCGTGGAGTCCGACCGAAATTTCATGTTCTGGGTCACCAAAAAGCGCCATTCCCAAATACACTGAATAATGAAGGATGAGTCCCAAGACGATCTCATTCACTCCGTATCCTTTACTGTCACCTGCAATTAAATCAGAGATGAGTTATAAATTAATACCAGGCTAAGAATCAGGGTGGGAGCAATTTGAATTGACGGTAAAATTTCATTAAGTGGTTAAAATCTCGTAGTAAAGCATTTGGCCGTCAATCGACGCTGAGGAAAATCATTTGAGTTTGAAAGTCAATGATTTTAAAATCATAGTTTTGGAAATCTTAAGGATTTTGACTTTCGGATTTTGATTTTGAGGAAATGACCGCTGATTTTGGATTTTGATTTTGTAGAAGTATCTATTTTGATCTGGAAAATCATGATTTTCAACTAAATTGACGATTTTATATCACGATTTGATTTTAAAGTCAATTTAAAATCAAACATATCGTTGGTATTGATTTGATGATTTGATTTTGACTTCGAAAAGGGACAGATTTTGATTTTGATATTTTGAAGGCCAATTTTCGGTGATTTTGGTCAATGATTTTTAAAATCATTTGTTAATGATTTTGCCCAGCCGTATTGACATAATCGAGCGGTACATATTATGAACATATTAGTAGATCCTTTAGATGTCACCGTCACCGAGCTCCGCTCGCCACAGCATGAATTTTTTTGATTCAATCATAAATGCCATCGTACAAAATTACATATTTGGGGCTCATTTTAATTCTGTTCATTTTAATACCAGGAATTATAAATAATAAAGATCAAGATCAGGCAATGCTGAATGGAGGCGGAGCAATTCCGATAAGTGGTACAATTCTATTACTTAGTATAAATTCCGAAAATTAGCATTTCGCCGTCAATGATATCAAAGGAAATGCAGCGTGCTATAAGGGCCAAGTACAATTTTGAAGTTGACGCCTGGCGCTTGCGTTGTGGAACACGAACACGAACGCTAAATAGATTATTGGCTATTCAAGAGAAATACATGTAAATCCGACGAAATCTTCAAAAACGTCCAGGTTTCTGAAGTCTATTTCGTCTGTCTTGAAAATTGTCACTTTCAAATGATTAGTCTACGCTGTGAAATGCGATTGACCCCCTCGAGCGGATCAAACGCTCTCCCTGCAGTGGCAAACATGAGAAATATGAACCAATTGAATATATAATAGGTCCTTATGTTGTCAGCGTCAGCTCGCCAATTTTTTCGTTCGGTCATAAATCCCATTATTTGAAGTTACATTTGATGCTATTTTACTTCATACCAGATACCCAATTCCTGCTACTGATTGTTGAAACAGCTGTCTCCACTCTATAACTTCAAACTATTCCGTCACAATCTCTCAAGTGATACCTTATAATTTCATTATCACTGAGCGTTTTTGCAAACCAAGTGGAACAGGTGGAATTTAGCAAACTTGTACAGGTTATTTGTTAACCTTCCACAGCAGCCTTCTAACAATTTAAAATACTTGTTTTCAGGTAGGTACTTGATAAAATAATTGACAGGTCTGTAACTTTGACCAGACAAAGTTTAAGAGCGTTGCTTACGGCCCACGCACAGGTGGGTTCTATTTTCCCAAAACTGAGAAAATCTAAACCCGGCGAAGCTGGGAATCTCGAAAGCGTACATGACAATTAGTAAAAGTAGTTTTATAAGCTTTTCTTATGTGAAAAAACTTGTCATATTTAAGTTAAGCTAAGATTTTGCCGAAATGCGCGATAAATTTGACGTGGTCTGCAATTAGAAAGCGCTACAGTGTAATTCTCTTGTACGATTTCAAAATATACAGCGTGGCTTCACATTTTAGCAAAATGCGCATGGCAAAATTGTACTAACTTTGATTGGGTCGAGATCCCCGAATAGGGTTCCTGTCCTGCTTCCAAGCTAGAAGAAAGTAGATAATAACGAGTGTAATGACACAGTTTTCAGTATGAATTCCAAAGTAGTCATGAAGTGGATGATAGAGCGGGAGGAACTGGAGTACGCCACCGGGCATTCCAGACAGCGCAGTGAGAACGGTGCAGAGGAGCTCCCGGGAAATTCGTTTATCGGACACCCATTGGTTCTCCACTTCATTTTCACACAAGCGCCTTCTCCAGAAATGAAACATGAAGGTGAAAGTGGAGGCAAAGGTGGCATGGAAGTAGTAGGACGTGAAGGGCACCCAGTAGTGACGTTCATAAATATTTGGATCTGTGTCATGCCAGGTCCAGTGCACAAACTTCACCGCCATGATGTCATAGGGAATGTCAATTAGGACGACTGCGAGGCCCGTTGCAACGGCTTGAGCAACTTTTCCAAGTCGTAGACGAGAAACGCAGACGGATGCAGAGTAGATGAATGTAGGATCTAATAATAATAAAAACGATGTAAAATCATTGGAATTTGCTTTAAAAAATGCTATTTCTTCATAGTGACCTACTTACAAAGGCACAGAATATGAAGCGGAAGGCGACGTCCAAGGAGCACAATGGTTGTTTGCGAATGCCAGAAATTGTTAATCTCGGGTGTCCAGAACGTGACATTTTCAACGACGAAGCCATGAAGGAAGCAAGCGAGCCATAACCATTTAAATCTTCCTCCAACACGTTGAGCTGTTATTCAAAATTAAAGTTACACGTTTAAACACAAATTCGCCTGCACAAGGGTAGTTTTATTAATTTTAAGAATGTTAAAATTGAATGAATTAGGTTACATTGCAGCAAGTACCCAAGCAAATACCCAAGTTACCTTGCAGCAAATATTTGGGTAAAAATATCCGCATGCACATTGTAATTTTAGTTTGACAGGACGCTTTTTTCATGAGAAATTCAACATTTCAAAAACTTTACCTCTGCATATTTTTTCTACACTTAAGCAGATTTGAACTTTGAACTACCATGTTTCAGGTAAACGTTTCAAGGGATTTTATCAAGCAGGACGGACGAAACGATCTATCTGTACTGTATTTCTTAAATTAACAATTAACCGAAATCGATATTTTTCTGCTATTTTTTTAAAAAATGTGCATGTGGATATTTTTACCCAATTTGTTGCTGCGATGTAACTTGCGTATTATTTTAAATGTGGTGAAAATACATTCAATTCTTTTGGTTTTACAGCTTTTCAAAAAATCTCAAAATATTGGAACAACCCTCGTATTTTGCTACGAGCAGCGCATCTTATTTATGTAATTATGTTAATTTGGTAAGTAAACTTACAATGAATGAATGTTAGCAAACCGACCGTGAGGAAAGTAAATTCGGATATTAAATAGGTTGGCTGAGCCTTCCAGATTTCACGTGGATCGTTGAAGGTGATCAACCAATCCAGAATCTAAATTATAAAAATTTGAATAATAGGAGGAAAACTTGAACACCGATTGAATAATTGATTTAGAATCTGGATATTCACCCCATTGAATTTGTAGTCGGTGAATTCATCACCAAATCCCTGAAGGTTTCTCTCCATCTTGGTGAACGTCTATCCTAGACGCGGACTAGAATTCAACTAAATTAAGCATGCATGAATAAATACAAGGAAAAAAATGTTCACAGGCTCACTTATGGGCTCCGCCACCCAGGGTGACATTCACTCCACGTTGACAATTGACAATGGGGATAAAGGCTTAACTGAACCTGAAGTGTTTTTTTCGCTTTCTGTCCAGATGATTAGAATAGAATAATAGAGAGATAGGCCAAATGACAAAATGAGCAACTTGTAACATGAGTTAAAGTTTTAAACCACTTGAATCTCAGCTCAGACGTTATGGAATACGGAATATGGACTTTTTACATGTTCAAACTTCATGGTGACGTGTTCTGTCTATTCCCTGTAATTATCACTGTTGCTATCAGCAGTAATGCAGCTACAGTAGCCCAGCGTTCGAGGTATAATTAACTCTTCGTTTTACATTTCCACATCCATACATCTCTTCATACGGACAAGCAGTTTCAGCGCATCAGTTCATGCAATATATTTAAGCATACCAGACGTCCCGGTTTTCCCGGGATCGTCCCGCTTTTTGGCTCCGAAAATTAACATTACGCTTAGCTTATGGCAAGCACTAGATATAATGACACCTGTTTCATCAAATTTCAATAGGCGTCCCGGTTTTTCATTTTCAAAAAATGGATTGCTTAAATATATGGCATATGCATGCTATGCTGTGCTATTGTACCGTACATAAAATGCACTACATGCGCTGTTATGCAGAATCGCATGTATAGCGTCAAAATGTCTAAAACAATAATGCACCACAAGTCTAATAATATTCAAAACATTTACCTTGTATTAAGTTCAGTATGAAAGGCAATCCAGAGAGAGTTCGAAACGAATAATAATGTAACCTTGTATGTATTCATGTTTTTCGTCCTTTTGGCCAAATTGAATAAGAAATTAATCAATGCAATTCTACTGAAGCACTTTTACTGCCCCGTCATTGTGATTTACTGTAAAAGTAGAAACGAGATGCAAGGTCAAGTCTTTAATTCTATTGTAAAACCGCTTTCCAAATGTCAAAAGAAGTTCCAGTTTCATTGAATAGCTTCAACTTCAATTTTATCGCATACATAATCATCGTACTTTTTTGTAAGTATTGAACGAAGTAAGGTCATTCATTCGTTTTTGTTTCAATTTACGATAATATCGATGTAATACCAAGAAAGGTATCTGAATCTATGCCAAAGACCTCGAAAAACAAAAATTGAATCCATAAATGGCCTTCGAGACGTTTTGCACACTTGGCTTTTGAGAGGTTACCTTCCAGAAGTCAAAACTGCAGAAGTCAAAATCGTTAGCAAATGTCAAAACTGCAGATGTCAAACATTTTCAACCTCTGGAGAAGGTTCACAAGTTTTGACGTCTGCAAAAAATTTTAGCGGTTTTGACTTCTGCAATTTTGATATCTACAGGGATGTCGCATAAATCCGAACTTTGAACATGTTCAAATTCAATATTTTTTATAGTGTATACCCACAATTAATTTTAACAGATGGGAAACGAAATTAAAGAATCAATTGTTTTATTTCTTCATGAAATAAAGTTCACAGCTGGTTTATAAAAAATAGGCTGTACTGTTTTGTAAATATGTTGCTTTCAAAATGAAATTCAAATCAAATCTAATCCGTTTCCACAATTGAGAATGATTCGCTCGCTTCTCTTTATTGATAGCAAACTATTGATACAACGAATTGTATTAGGACAAATGACATATTGTTTATTCTATTACGTTACTAGTTCAAGTAGAAAGAGTCATCAAATAAAAATAGCTCGGGTCGGTCTGGAACACAAAATAAGAACCTTAGTATCCATCATAATTGTCCAATCGGTAGAGAATGGCTTGTCCACGATTATTTCCAACGCCAAGGAAGCCGCTGTGTGGAGATATGTCCAAGGAGTTTACACGTCCTACGAATTCCAAAGTTGGGAAGTTTGGTACAACAGCAGCTCTTTGGACGTCATACTGAGGAAGAAATTAATTATATGTCAATTAATTGCGTATACAAAGTGTCATTCAAAGATCTCAGCTCTCAACTTACAAGTCGAACCGCATTCTGTGTGTGCATTGACGCGAAGGCAATTATTTCTTGAGTATGATTTGAAACGATTGAGGTGATTCCTGTTCGCAAATTCTTAATATCCTTGATTGTGGGTGAGGGTGTGTCCCCGACTGGACTGTAGGGCTTTACATTGACTATTCCAGATGAAGTGCCCAAGAACAGGGCGTCATTTACTTTGGAGTAGGCTACACACGTCACGCTGTCAACAGCTGCTGACCGAGAAACATCATTACATGTATAGGTCTTGCCGTCATACTTGTAGATTGCTCCTAAACCTATAAAAGGAGGTCAAAAATTAAAGTAAAACATAATTCAGCATAATTAAACCAGAAACTACGTTGGAATTAATGACACTCACTGGTAGCTACAATTATATTTCCAGCCGGATCAAAAGTGATGCCCTCAGCCTGGTCGGCAAACAAACTGGCTATCACTTCCTTTGATTGCCTGCTGTGTACTCGAACTGATGACAGAGTCAAGGCGAAGAAGACATCGTTATTAGGTCCAATGACAATTCGCTGTTGAGATGGGTGAGTATGATATTATTAAAGTAGCTGACAAATATCAAACTTCTCAACAAATATGGAAAACTTACCTTTATGGCCTCCCGATTGTACTTGGCGTCAGGGTTCACCTTTGTCAGTACTCCACTCCTCATGTCATAAACCCAAAAGTGTCCTTGACCAACAGTCACATACACTTCTTCACCGTCAGCGGAAAAAACAGCACTGCATACTCTGTTGGTTTGTACTTCAAAGAACCCAACTCTGGATCGTTGAGCCGCATCTACCTGAAGTGCATAAATTCAAATCGTTAATTTATTGCATTGACTAATATGATGGATTGCTCTTCGATGAACCTAATTATGTCCATACCCGATAAAACGACACGCGATTCCGTGAATCACCAACTAAGGCAATGCAGCTGTGTGGATGAAACTTCAATGAGTGTATTATGTCAGTTCCATCATTACAAACTCCAGCTATTTCATCCATATTCAAATTCGCTAATCGATTGAATTTTAGCTGCGTGTTGCGTCCAGAGTAACGCATTTTCTTTCGAGTTCCATCCTTTTCTTCGGCTTCATCTCCACTGTCGTCACTGCTCTCAGCTTCGACATTCCTCTTCGCCTTCGGTTCAGCCCATTGTGGTCTACCGTGAATAGCCTCAAACTGTTCCACAAGCCGATCACGAAAGAGCCCATTTGCCCTTGCTTCATATTTGGGATGTTTAATTGAGAGTCCTTCCTTGTCTCTATTTCAAAATTTACATTAAATAGTCAAATAATAGATATAGTTTCTACAGCCAACAGCCTGTTCAAACAAAAGTACTGAACATAGCATTTACATTATTAAGACAGATAGAGTTTGGAAGTAATTGTCTGTTGTCTTACGAAATGAAATCATCCGGGTCAGTCCAGAGTGGCTGTGGCTCCTTACGGCGGTCTGCCATCCTTTGTACTTTTGTCACTGATTCACTGACCGCGACCCCGTCGAGTCTCGAAACTCTTGTCAAATTGACAACTGAACTAAGTTGTAAGTAAGATAGTACGGACAAGGCGAGTAGCTGTCTGTGGTAGTGGTAGTACGGACAAGGCGAAGATTTTTAGAATCAGAGGTGACGACAGGTCACTACAAACTAACAATGAACCTAGACCTCCACCTTCAACGACCAAACACTAACAAACAACTAAGACAAAAGAATCTGACTTCTGTATTGAATTTCTAATCTCAAAAGTGAACGTGCATCTTGCCCGCTTGTTCAATTTATTTCACATTGAACGCATGGTGCTATATGGATATGATTAAGAAACTTGACGCATTTTCTAACTTGATCTCAGCTCTGAATTAGTAGTTTTAGATACGGTGAGTGTACAACACACTGAACATGGTTTTCAAAACGAGATGAATTCTACATGCCATATTATTTTTAATACCAATACGCATATTCAGATACTATAAAACAGGTCAAGTGGTATTCGTTTTGTACACGTGCGCCCAATGAGTTACGGGTCTACTCCATGGGCATGGGTTTATCACAGGCCTTCATGCAACTGCAATAATGTGAATGTGTGGCCCGAATTAAATGATACGCGATATTCAATCTTTGCAAATGCTAAATGTGATCTATGACCTATGATTGGCGATCAGGCAATTAACAGATGAAAGGTGAAAGTAATGCACTTCTTCAACAAGATCAAGACTTGTGAAACTTCTGCTCAACCGCTCAACAGTTTATTTTCTTATCCAACAACAAAATAATTCGAGGATCCTTCCGTTAATAAATAATTAGTAAAATATCGTAGTGGTAGTAAGTCGCACTAAACCCAACCATAAGAAGTATATTCACAATCATGGCATGAGTAGTTAAAAGACAGCCCCGTCTTCCAGAGCATCGTCTTCCTCGTCCAAGTAGTCCTCTCCGTTGTCAAAGTAGTTGGACATGTAGTCAGTCCCTTCATCCAACTCCTCGTCAACTTCCTCCATGTCCTCATCTTCCTGATCTGCAGCTTCCTCCCGTGTCTCCATGACGACGTCATCGTCATCCTTCGCCTCCAAATCCAACTTGGCTTTTTTAGACTTGGGCTCCTCCGAGTCGCTACCTGTTAATTAGAAATAGTCGAAGAGGTTCATTTATTTGTTTTAAAATACGACATATTAAAACTAGCTACATGTAATATTCAGAAAGACTCGTTAAAATTACCTTCCCCATCTCCCTTCGACTCGTCTTTCGCATTCAACTCCAATTCCTCCAACTTCTTACGGGCATCTTGTTCTGTCATAACTTTCTTTCTTATTATTTTCACGTTTTTCGCATATAGTTCTTTGGGTAGTCGCTTCGTGTCCAAAGTCACGACGAGTTTAGGATCAACACTGAATGGCTGGTCGTATTTGTCTGTGAACCGATTCACGTTGAAGGCACACAGTTCCTTCCTGGCATACTCCACTTTGAAATTACTATGATAGAACTCTTGGATGTTCAAGTAAACTTCGGCATAGTTGTTTGGTACTCCTCGACCTGGTATTTGAATTCGGGGAGCTGGAGGATAGAGGGGAGGCACGACTGGACGTACAACATCCGTTGGAGCAGTACCCGGAGTAGCGTTGCTACCCACCGGTGTTCCAATCGGACTTCCTTTGAACGTTGAAGTGGTTGGACTTTTGGGAGAAGCTCCTCCTTTACCTCGACCTCTTCCACGACCCATTCCACGACCCCCACCAGGTCTTCCACGTCCTCGATTCATTTTGTTGAATTTGGATAAGAATTTGTGTGAGATGAATGATATTTATTGAGCAGCGACTGCCAGCTGAGTTGGGACTTGGATAGAAACTGTCTCACTCTCCTGGAACTGTTCTACGTCGTAGATGACTTTCAGAATGAGGGAGCAACTTGGGCAAGTGGCCACATCTTCACCGTTCGAAAGATCTTCCTGCAATTTGAAAGCAAAAGTATTGGTAAACATTCCTGTCGTCACAAATCACAAGATGAGCAAAGACAAAAAAAGATAACGCTTTTCTTATGCAAGCTGGTCTCTGCTGGTCCCCTTGTGCACTCGACCTAGGACATGAAACCTCATGTCAAAATAAACCTCTTGCGTATAATGCTTAACTAAATTCAGTTAAGTTTCTCTCGAAATGAAATGACGCCAAAATACTGTTAAATCATAAATGAGATACTTGTTCATTTTTTGCGTTGGAGCTTCTGCGATCTACTTCAACATACAATGACACACGGACACGGATGTTGCTTCAGTTAACTACCTACATATAAATATGACTCTATCTTATCACACATCACAGGAACAGGCAATTAAGTACTTACAGCAACATTTTTATGTCAGATGTTTAATTGGATGTCAAAAAACGTATCATTGATCTACCTTAGTGATTTCGAAGCGATCTCCGCAAGGACAAGGGTAGTAGTACGTCTCGGCTTCCTCGTCCCACTCAAAGTCTTCGATCTCGACCTCGTCGTAGTAAGAAGTCATCCCTCGTTAACTCAACAGGTATCGTCCTTGACCTGGATTCAATGAAAACTGACCGAAATAGTCAACGAAACGATGTTCCCGTAACTTCAAAGCCTGAAAAGAACTCTTCAAATAACGTGACGGAGACGGATTGCACGTACTTTCTTCGTCTCCAGTTTCCCTTTGAAACATGCGCTCAAATCTGTATTCACAGGTTATGGTATACGCCTAAAACTTGCCTTATTTCTATTGCTTAAATTCTGCGTACACTTTAGCTTGTATATGTGGTAGGTGTATTTCGCTGTGGGGGAGAATGGGCAGAGCATTCATTCTCTCTCGTTCGACCAATGAAAGGCAGACTCCGCAGCGCAAGAATTTGAGTAAATTTTGGCAAAACATTCACCTATTCCTTTCACTGCCTTTCACCGAAAAAATCCCAGCCACCCAGCTGCCTGCGAGACTCCAAATTCCGTAATTGCAATTAATTGATTTTCGAATTCATTCACTCGTGCCTTAAATTCAAAGAGAATTTTCATTTTCAGTTCTGCAAGATCCAAAGTGCTGTGTTTCCAGCTTTGCCACACTTCCACTGAACTAATCGTAAGACGCAATGGCAACTCCGAATGAAGTAAGTCCATACACATAACTTTTAAATTAAAAATGAATCATCTCAATCTCAATCTTCATAACTTTGTGCTTGATAAAGTGCCTACTACGAAAAATTGTCGGGTCGCGTGACGCTATCCACCCGTGGCCCGCGATCCAAGCAGTAGCTCAATAGTTCCGTTAGAACGGTGCGAAATTAGCTAATCAATCGCCAACATCCTAATTTCTAGGTACAGGACCATCGACGAAAATGGGACATCGAAGAGTATGAGAGGCTTTCGACAAAGAGAATGGCTGAGGAGGAGGAAAGTGACGAAGAAGAGCAGCCCGTCAAGAAGAGAGAACTTCTGAAACAGCGAGACTATAGAGTGGATCTTGATTCACGACTTGGAAAATCTGTTGTAATAACGAAGAACACTCCAGCCTCACAAGCTGGAGGATACTATTGCAATGTCTGTGTCTGTGTTGTCAAGGATTCCATCAATTTCTTGGATCACATCAATGGAAAGAAACGTAAGTCTTGATTTTTCTCATAATGCAATGACTATACGACCTTGGATGTATAAAACATTCAAGCTATTAATTATTGCAGATCAACGGAATTTGGGGATGTCCATGAGAGTTGAGAAGTCATCTCTGGAGCAAGTTAAACAGCGATTTGAAGAGAATAAGAGAAAGAAGGATGAAGAGAAGAAGAAATATGACTTTGAGAAACGGGTGACCGAGCTTCAGGAGGAGGTTAGTAATATAGCCCCAAAACTTCGTATGCTGCACGTGTTCTTCTAATATGAATTGATTCTATCGCACTATGTTCTTTAGGAGGAAAAATCTAAGGAATATCGTCGTCATAAACGGTCCGAGAAGAAGAAGAAGGCTCAAGCCGAGGAGGCTGCGGCTGCAAGTGAAGCCATGGGCTCAGGAGATCCGGACATTGCTGCTCTAATGGGATTCTCCGGATTTGGGAAGAAGTGATCTCCTTGGACGTCATAAATAACGCACAAACAAATTACTGGACATCATCCTTACACCATTCAACACTGAATCAAAAAACTTCACGTTCTGCATGCTGCATGTTCAAACTCTCGACTATTCCCTTTTCACACGCATATTGCATGATATAGCTACTACTTTTGATTATTGAAATTGGAATGACGCTCACACGTCCATCGCATCAATTAGTTGCTAATTAATCTAAACAATTGTTTCATTGAATAGTTCGTTAGGTAAATTAGGTTATTCTTTGCAATAAACAAGTTTGTTGCTCATATACTACTAAAGAAATGATCCCTTTGCAATTCCAAGTAGTATAAAAAATAATGAAACGTTTGAAGTTTGTTTGGAATTGTTGTTCTTGAAAAATGCATGAAATCTGAACTCCATGCTGTTAAATCTAGTATAGATCAATCTTTACATGTGATTTGACGACAAATTATGCAAAAATGTAAGCTCAAAATGATGACGGTTGTTTCATTAATTGAAGTAATTTTTTGAAAAGCTGTAAAACCGACAAAAGTGAATGAATTGGCCTGAAACTTTTGCCACACTTGTAGCAGTGCCTAAATTACGTTGCAGCAAGAAATTGGGTAAAAGTGTCCATTTGGACAGTTTTTAATACAATATTAGTCGACCCCCCCCCCCTCCATTCTTTCAGACTTTCAGACCAATTTGTTTTTAGTATTTCTCGTTTTTTCTTTTGCAATATATATGTCTTTGATGGGCTTCCGTGAAGACAATACAATTCCTAGAATATGCTTAAGTTTTCATGAGTTGAAGTTGAAGTCCAGCTATTCCTGTTTCACAGTTTTTTTTAAATGACAGAGAAAATCGCTATTCGGTAATTTACAAAATAAATTACTTTGTCCTACTTGGTAAAATCTCTTGAAACTTTTACCAGAAACATGGTAATCCATATCTGCTCAAGTGTGGATAAAGTTGACGAAGAATATACAAAGGCAAAGGTTTTGATTTTCTTTTAATGAAAAATCGTCATGCAAGACTAAAATTGCAATAAAAACTGTCTATATGGATATTTGTACCTAATATTTCAAGTACAAATCCTTCTATACTTAGATGAGAAATGAATACGAAATAAATGAGAACCAAATGGGTTTGCTGCTTCAATGGATAACATATTGACTTTATTTAAATACTAGTGCATGATAACCCTATTTCTTGATCACACTACAGTTCACACACGTCTAGTTTTTGAACTGGCATACCAGAACAATAGTAAGTAATAAATAGTAAATATTTATATTGCTCTAAAATAAATCAGGGGTAACGTGACAAGGACAAGCGTACCTACATCAGAAGTTCGTACAATATTTTGATAACTCTAGAGAGACAGTTCAGACCAGACTTGTCACAAATTGAGGAAGTACAAATCCAAATCATTGCTCCCAATGCATTTCAGAGCTTCCTGAATCTAGTAACTTCTATTACAAGTAGTATAGTGCAGAGCTTGACTATTTACAGGAGGAAGAAGAGTTGAATGAAGGGTTCACTTTCACTACAGATTTAATTCATTAGTTTTGTTCCTTTTTTTTACGTTTTACCACAAGTACTCGTACTTCTCCAAAAAAGGGAATTTCATTTCCATCAGACTTGGCTTCACAAAATATAAAAAATAAAAACAACATATTTACGAAGACCTTGTACTGTACATAGAGTTAGCAGACTACGCATTCTATTAGTTCATTATAAAAAATAGAAGCTAGTTGTAACGGAACGGAACTGTGAGTTCTCCTTTCTGAATCTAAAAATTGTGAAATCTCATAGTTAATGTCAAATTCCTATTGTCTCATTTAAAAGTTTGTTGAGGAACCATTCTCCGGCTCAGGATCAAACAACTAAGAAACATTTGGGTCGAGATTTTCTCAATGAACATTATCTAGTAAGTATAGTTAATTAGAACTATGACTTCCTATCGTGTAATCATGGAAACGATAGCAAAAAAATGAAGAAGTCCGGCTGCTTAAGCTAAGTATTAATACAATCTTGGAATTAAATTATTGAACATTTTGTGAATAATTGAATCTCAAGTCAGTTCAGAGGGTTGGCGTAGGTTGGAAGCGAGATTAGTGGGTGGCGGAAGATGTTTAGGCACCCAGTTCGTAGACACGGGAAGGAGGGAGGGCTGACGTAGGGGAACTTGCTAAGGGTGACGTCTCGTTGACGCTGAATACTTCACAAGGTCGCTCGATCTCAGCTTTTCCCGTGTTCAGGTAGTAGTAGGCAAGGAGGGCTTCCTGATGAGCGTTTACTTTGAGCACGCGCTCAAACGTATCCTCATCTCCGTCGACAACGTCAAGTAAAGAAGATCTGCGGCTGGGTGACATCTCACTGTAAGGAAGTAAATTATGTTTAAATATTGCTCGGAAATTATGTGATTTTATGGAACCAAATACGAGGGTTGTTTCATTAATTTTGACATTGGGTTGAAAAGTCGTTCAACAGAAAAAATGAATGAATTGGCCTAAAACTAAGCTACATTTCAGCAGAAAATTAGGCACAAATCTCAGCATTGACAGATGAAAATTACAATTTAAGTATTAAAAAAATTGTCTATTTCTCATAATTTTAACTTCTTTTTTCCAATAAAAAATTTTCTTTCAATTTTCTTTGATATCAGAGTAATCACTGATGCTCTTTCGTGATGCCGATAAAATTCTTAGAATATGTTTTTAGATTTTCATTCATTAAAGTCCAGCTATTTTTGTTTTACAGGTTTTTTTAATATAACCTCAATCCTCAAACTCAATCGTTTTTGGATAAATTGCAAAATAAATTACTTCGTACGTAAAACATTGTAAAATGTCTTGAAATTTTAACCAAAAACATGCTAGTTCATATCTGCTCAATTTTGGAAATTCTCAGCAAAAAATTTTCAAAGGCAAAGATATTGTTAAATTTTTAATGAAAAAAAATCCTCATGTATTACAATAAAATTGTAGTAAAAACTTGATATTGTTTTTCCAACTAATTTTAATATAATGTAACGTAGATAAATGTGGTTAAAGCTTCTGCCCAATTCATTCATTTTGCCTATATTACAGCTTCTAGAAGAAATGTCAAAATTATTAAACAACCCTCGTATATCTTGATTTCGAGTTACTTACCAATTTTCAATATTTACAGAAAATCCAATGTTAATTTTATTGCGAATAGATGGCTTTCTTTGGAGATGTTTCTCGATCGGTGCTTCAACATCTGAAAATGAACACAAATCAAACTTCACTCTATCAATTATGAAAGGTTCAAACATGTGCAATGTCTAATCCTTCACGTCATTCGATACACGAGGAAAGAAAGAATGCAACCTGCACGTTACGTAATATTGCACCGAATAGCGGGAAGGACTTTGGACGATAAGTCCAAAGTACGACTACACTTCACTCACCTTCATTGTATTCAGTAATTGCCAATTGACAGGTGAGTTTGGCGGTGTAGGCAGTAGGTGAAAGACTCCATTTGCTGAGTGCTTGAGCAAGTAGCTGAATGACAGCTCCGCTGAGGAGTTTGAGATTATACTTGAGTTTTGGTGCAGTCTCAAACACTTTCAGTCCAGTAGCATAGGCCATATCCGCAGGAATCACCCAAGGCAACGTCATCAGTGACAGAATCCGAACACTTTGGTGTGAGAATAACCAGTTGAGCAGTCCTTTGTTTCCAGACTCAATGGCGTCTTGAAGAATACTAATAACCGTTTCCGGAAGTCCGTCTGATAAAGCATTCTAGAAAAAAAATGAAATTATGTTATTTAAATTCAAAATATGCTCTAAATCGGCGAGTAGTATGCAAAAATTCGCTCCTCTGACCAAGATTTGGCCACCAGGCAAATGCTCAAGGGCAAATCTTCGTTATTAGTCGAATAATAAAAAACACTATTTCGCGGCATCCTTAATATAAATGAATATCCACTTACTCGTTTCTCTACTTCACACTGATGACAGGACTCCTCAGACATGATTCTCTCATAGTTTCGGCTGGCCATTTCCTCCAGCTCCTCTCCCAAACTCTGAGTGACTGGGTCAGTTGACATACATTTCGTGCATCCAATCAAATCATTCCGAGCCAAGAACCGAAGAGCATCATCAAAACCTTGTTGACACATTTTGGAAAGAATCTCAGCCTTTGGTGGGAAGAGCGTTCGGGAAAATCGATACAAGTTCTGTCTGGACAATTCAATGGAAGTGTTGGACAGGTTCACCTACATAAATAGATTTATGATTAACGTCTGCTCATTCCAAATGAAGTCAAGTGTGAATCTGACCATGAACTCCGCAACGAGTCTCTACCAAGGTTGTCGTACTGTTGGACTTTTGACAGGAAAAAAGTGACTGGAGAGTTTAGTATACGAGTTAGGAAAGGAAATGAAGCGAGAATATCAAAGAACATGAAATGATTTGCAGAAAAAATGATAAGTACAGATTATGACGCTCAAAGGAAAACAGACAAAGGACGGGGAATCCTGTGAATGCAGAACGCTAAATTAGTGTGGTGTACCACTTTACGTTTTCTCAACTCATCATTTTTTTAGAACTGGAATATTCGGGTTATTTCCAAAAGTATTGTCAATTTAAATCTTGGAATAGAATTCGGACTCCTTGAACTCGACGGTACATCAGACTTCAGACTGGTTCACAAGTTGGCATGCAACAATTTAATTTGTTTTTATTCGAACCTGCATTAAATTGACTGTTTTGTCATTAGGACAAATATCCGACTCTCCACAAAAGGGAGATACTGTAATTGTATGTTCATCGAGAACAGGCAAATTATCAGAATACGCTCCATCCATATAACGAACCCCTTGAAACTTGGGTGGAAGCCATCCGGAAAATATTGGTACAAAACCAGAACATAAAATTGCCTGCAGAAGAACACAAACACCAAAAAAAACATAAGTAAGAAACAACGAAACGCATCAACAGAAAAATTACGAGTGTGCAAAAAAACCAATGCACTACGAGATTTTCCACTGTACAACCAAACCATGCAGCATACAAAATACATTACCAACAATACAAAATATAAAAATATTCAAACCAAGCAAGGAGCACAAAGCATATGTGGTGATTTTGATTAAAGCAGTTGCCAATAGTAAATAGATAATACACAACGAAAGTATATACAAAATTAAAAGGCTATAAATTTCAACATCAACGAAGACACTACAATACGGAATATAAAAATAAAGACAGAAGATTCGGTATTTTTGTACGGCGTACGGCTATTCACGCACTTGGTCAAATGTTCACAACAGTGACTGGTTGAGAGCCTACTCATTGTCGTCTGTTTATTGTCAGTTTCCACTTTGAGATAAAGTGTTAGGACGAGACATTGAGGAATGTCCGAGTGCCTCGTGTACTCACATGAATGACCTGTGAGTTGCCATCGCTGGGACAAATGTCAGACTCTCCGCAGAAAGGTTGGACCGTTATCGTGTGCTCGTCAATGGACGGACAATTGTCTAGATTTAAGGAAAATTTCCAAATAATGTTTAAATTGAAGTGAATTCAGACGTAGGGAAATCAAGTCTTGACAATTGACAACCAAGTCCAAAATGAAGGACAGTGGGCTGGGCAGTACTATTCAAAGGAATACCTGTGAATCCTCCGTCTACATATCGGGCGTCCCGAAACATGGGTGGCATCATTCCGGAGAAAAATGGGATGAATGTAGAGCAAATTACAGCCTTTTTGTACAATAAAATATTCCCAAGTGTTAAATATTTACAGTGTTGAGTTTAATATGTACATGACTAAATTAAATATGGCTAAAGCTACCACTCATTCAATGTTTACAAGGGCATGGCCAGCGACACAATCTGCATTCGCAGGTCGTCAATTAATTCTCGCAATTTATGGCTTTTCGCTGCGTGTAAGATTGTGCAGTGAATCCGCAACAACAAAAGCAAAGATTTTAAATATTTTCCCCGCTTATGTACATGCATTCGACAAGCATCTAAGGTACGAACATGCACTTCGTACCTAAACCCGACTACAGCGTATCTCCTAGTAAACAACAAATATCTTAATCCCCTTCTCCACGTGCCGAGAAGATACGGGAGCAATAAACAATCTTGGAACTCTGAGGAAGGAATGTGAACTTTTTAGACTTAAAAGGCATCTGGTCTTTTAAACAGCACTTTAGGCAAATAAATAGCTGCACCCTGCACACAGATCTTCTGCAGAGGAAATTAGACAGGGAAATCTAATATTAAACATGTTTCAAGCCGGAAAAATGATGTTTCTCAATTCTAATATTTACATTCCTCAGAGTCAGGAAAGGTGACGAGTGATAAATGTGGAGAAGTTGTCTATTTACACTCATTATGTCATCCCTCATTGGTTCTGACCTCCTACAGGAACCCAAAGCAAACCTTCTACTTAAACTTATCGTATTTTCCATATAACCCAAGCCGATGCATTCCATATTCCATACAAAACAAGTCATTCCGTGCAAGAAGGAGT
This sequence comes from Ceratophysella scotica, assembly GCA_034694025.1. Classification (NCBI taxonomy): domain Eukaryota; kingdom Metazoa; phylum Arthropoda; class Collembola; order Poduromorpha; family Hypogastruridae; genus Ceratophysella; species Ceratophysella scotica. The sequence goes on along the minus strand of JAQFXZ010000085.1, from coordinate 15,742 downwards.
GGCATTTGAGCATACCTGAATCAAGTCTTCACGAGAGTTAAATTGAGATACAATGACATTCTGACGATCATAAACACGGGTGAGAGAGATATGAAGCTTTCCATTGACACGAAGGTGAGCATCTTCAGGAAGAATCTGAAAAGTCAAAATGAATTTGTAGACCTACAATCTTTAACGTATGGAAACACGTCCCATTTTCCCATTAGGTTATCCAAGACAGGAAACGGAATGTGACGCGTGACGAGGAGAACAAAGAACGTTTTCCGTGTTCTGTCCTCATCAGTTGTTTATGATCCACGCAGATAAGAAAAACTGTATGACTCGAAGATGAGAAGATGAAGGAGGAACTCAAAGGAAGACAAACAAGAAGTCAATCTGTCTATCTTCCTCAGACTTCCTCTGACCCATCTTTGTTTGGTTTTGGTTTACTCAAATTGGAGGAGATGCACGTGGAGTTGAGGAGAAAACCCTCCAACATGCTTCCCAAGGGTTGACTGACCCCTTCTCGTAAAAAAATCATCTTCAAATCAACAGCATGCCTCACGCAGGAAAAAAAACGTACTGCGTGGCTTGGCTTTGGGCTATTCACCGAGATAATTCGCAACTGTATACGCAGATAGGAATTGTGCCACTTCTCCTCATCCTTGACAAGAACAACGGAGTTGCGTGGAATGTTGAATACAAAAAGTGGCTTACCTTCATAAGGCCATCCCGAAGAATTTTGGAGATATTGAAGGAAGGACTGAAGGGACCAAGGGTTTTGGCACGAGCCAACGTGGCAATCTTTAGTACGTCTTGCGTGATTTGACCTGTCAACCAAAAAACATTCTGATATTAAAACCTGAACTATTTATGCGCTATTTAAAACTAATTGACCTGAGCAAAATCGTCATATTCGGATACGTGCAGCATATATAGGCCAAGTACAAACATTATACATTTGTTCTCATCGTAAGGGCAAGAGACAAGGTGACAACAAGCTCATCTTGGAGGCCTTCGATTGTCAAGTGCAAAAAGTATTGAGGAATATCGATATACAAAAATGTGCATCGTTCAACATTTGCTGTACGTCATCGCGTAAAAAATAAAAATTTGTTTTAATGCTAATTGAATCCATTATTGTTTATGTCCTTAATTGACATATTTTCATTTATTTCGTCAATAAAAATACTATAGAGCCATGCACTTTCAATTTCCTGACGCTTTCTTTATTAGCGAATGCATAATTGGTCTCTAAACCCACTAACCCTGAGCCATGGAATTCCTAAGCGTCATCATTCGTCACTAGATTCATGAACCATCATTTAACATGAGATTATTAGCATTCATTCGGGCCCTCCTTGGTCATTCATATGTCATAGGCTAAACCTAAACAAGGCACAAGCTTCAGGTGACAGGGACAGGACTTGCATCATTGTCCCATGCATCCAATCCAAGAAGAGCAAATAACAACAGTCAACAGCTATTCTTATCCTTCTCAAACAACGGAAGACTATTGAGATTACAAGCCCAGTTGAACTTTCTTGTAAATTCCAAACTATCAAAAATACTCATGGGTCATTCCACCTCGTACGATACATGCCCAAGAAAAGACGGCTCCTCATTGGTCCAAATTTAAGGGCTTGGCTGTGTTTGGCTTTAGCTCGGCTTCGCACTACTTCTTTCACTTGTTCGTCAATTTTAAGCCTTTCTTCCTCGTATACCCAATATAAACTATAAACAACCTGAGCTGTTCTAAATAAATCCATTGTTACCATTTACTATATTGTGAGTACTTTCGAAAGGATGGTTTGGGACTTGGGCTAGGGCGTACACCATCGTATCAAGGCTGTTTGACCTTTGTTTATGGTTTACGTGAACCATATTAGAATTGAGATACGACTAGCTGTTTGTATTTGAATGTTACTAGCCTAGTACATTAAAAGTTGAATTATTCAAGGCGCACAAAGTGATATATCTTTAATTGCTGCTCTATTTTTCCTATTCTAAGCTGATTAGCTCATCTCATCGCCTTTTACTTGCGGTAATTCATTATTCATTAAGAACCAAAGCCACAATACATAATGTAGCATAGCATCATATCCTCAAATGTGTACACTTTCTGTTCCCCGAAGGATAGGAATTGGTTAGATTGGAAGGCGTGGAAGGGTCTGGAAGCTAACTGTTTAGAATACCCTCAGACTCCCTTCATTTCCAAATCCAAATCCAGGCCCATTGTCTGTAATCTTTCAGGTTTCAGGTATTCCCAAACGTTAGCCTAATTCAAAAGACATTACAAGATAATGGGCTGGCTCTTCTATTATTATCCCAACATCACGCCATACTCGAAGAACAATCAACGTCGTCTGATCCATTTTCTGAAGGAATGTATTGCCTTGAGGTTGTTTGGGCTGAGCGTTGGAGGATGACATTGGAATGGAATACTCAAATATAATTATGCCTCCGTATTTCACATTTAGGAAAACTCAGAAACTTGTCCTACTGTAAACAAAATGATTCTATGTCTATGAACAGGTAATTGCTCAAGAGTGAGTCAGCTGAGGACATTGCTTCATATCTCGTCCCATTATTCATCATATTTACTTGATTTACGTATTTTAAGGGCAATGTCATGTCATCAGTGGGATGCATACTGAGGAGGTAGATCGAAGACCTCCAAAGAACAGACACGCACCCAATGAACTGAACCACCTTTGCTTGCTTTCAAGTAGCTTGGACATTGGAGAGACAAATATTGGGATTATCGTCTGTCTGTGGCAAGAGCTTGATCCTGAACATCTTAATTTGGATGCACTTATCATGCCTGACACCAGTATCTAAATGAGAGAGGTTTGCCGAGCCTAATCTTAATTAAAAACCATAAAAATTAATTCTGTCTGATGGAGGCCTTGTACTTTTATCTACCAAGGGTATCCGAGTCACCGATGATAGTGTCAGGCTGTATAAACACATATATTGCGCGTCAACATTTGTGAAAATTAATTGCACAGCATTCGACTTAGTTTGGAACTCAAAACCTTCAAATTTGCAGCATTTGTTTTAATCTGCACTGATTATTCGCTTCCCAGGAGCTATTGAACTGAACTTGTTTTGACATTTGAGTATATAGTGCTGTGCTTGCTCCATAATTCCTTGTTCCTTGAAATCAGCTGAATAAAGCCTAAGTGGAACAGTTAGCCTTGTTTACATTTACATATTTCAAAATTTGATATTAGAATTAAGATTTACTGGAGCAAATATACTTAGTCAGCTCACTTATGTGTTCTCCTGCTTGCATGCAAATGCAACGGAACTTAGTAGAAAGATTCGAGCTAAACAATCAAACACTTTACAGAAATGCAAGACACTGCAATTAAATCATTGCGAATTGAGAATAAGAACATTGAACACTCTGTCAGCACAAAGCACAACTTATCGCACAAGCACAACTTAATAAGAGTGTTACTCAGAGAAACGACCTCCATCCATTAGGAAATTCTGCGCAATTCTCTAACCTAATTAGAAACAGCTGCTATAAATAGACGTGAGGAGCACAGCGTTACTTCTGGCTTGCACTCATTTACTCATCAATTTTCGCAATTTGTTTAGGCAGCGCTAATGAATTGAGCTTTGGAGTGCAAACTCAAGTAAACAATCAAACAAGGAATGACCTATTAGTGAGTTAATTTGGATGGATACACAAAATTTTTCAATTGGCAATGAATGACCAATGACCAACGACTACTAACACGTAGAGCATGCAGCATGTGAGGTCAATGAAAATAGGAAATTGCGCAGATGCACTTGACAAGGTAAATCAGTACTGTGGTTCGTCTTAACTTAACACAATACGTAAATCAAGAATTATGGAATTGGGCACATATGAACGTTCGTCTGTCAGTAAGTATAGACTACTTAACCCTGACCTTGAAGGTAATGCAAACTGCAATCTGCTTTAACAGATCTCGATGACCTCAGACTATCTGACAAATGTCCGATTAGGACAAAAATATATAGCGTACTTTAAACTTGCAAAATTTATAGGAATTAGGTATATAGCATAGAGCAGTAATGGTTGGTATAACTAAATACGAAAAGTTCATACGTAGCTATAGATTACAGCGATAGATATTCTGTGTGAGTGAACTATTATACGAGTAGTTTCATATTTCCGAAATCTAAAACTTCCTATATTCACGCTACACACGCCTCACGTCACGTTTCACGTCAGGATAGCAGAGAAGCCTATTACCACGTAGCAAAGTAGGAGTGAAATTAAATATGAAATAATGAGCAAAAAATACACAGGGGACGGGCAAACCTTTTATCGCATAAACTGTATATACCCTGGACAATTTTGCATGGAGAATTTGCATTTTGTAAGTAAATCCTTAGCTGAGCTAGTAGTCATTTAATATATTTCATAGAATTTAAACTGAATGCTGTTTCGCGTTCGCATATAGTAAGTGATTTATGATTTACTAGTGCATACAGTACAGTTCTAAATTGCAATGCCCAATACTCAACTATATTACTGCTATTGATAGCGATTATGCGAAATCGCTAAAAACCTAAATGAGAGCATATAAATTAGATTTAACGCATGGAACTTGGAGCCTGAACAGCGGAAAACTACTTGATTTGATCCTAATTATAAATCAAATTTTGTACTTCCGAATAATCAGTGGTTCAAGTTCATGGTTTTCTAAATTTGGAAATACACTGCCGGTGTTAGTGCATAGTGGAGCAAAAGGTTGCAATTTGTCAAGTACCTTCACATACCACATTGTCAATGACAAAAAAAGAAGACGAGGAACTACGCTTTGCCAGTTAGTACTAGATATGGATGTGCCAAATTCCAAACCACAGATGAGAATAGGTGATGTGGTGAGGCACATACCACTAGTTTAATCCCTGAAGCATGAATATTTTTGGACAAGATTGAGTTTTGTCATGCATTGTAGTGTAACGTAATGGAAGGAGAAGAAGTGTCTAGTCTAGCATTAGCATACACAAAAAACGTGCTCAAAATTCCTATTCGTATAATTCTGCTTTATAAATTAATTTGACCTTCACAGATAAAGTAACCCATTCTCGGTTGAGCGTTGAGTCATCCAAACACATATCAAAATCAAACAACTCACCTCACCACGTTAAGGTATCTTCCAAAAACCACAAAAGCAACATACAACATATAGATATGCGTGCTGTATTATTTGATAAATCTTCAATTACGTCATATTTATGTACAAGCGCTAGCAGAAGAAGAATACAACGCAAACTTAAGGAAATTCAATTCAAAACTCTGAAAGTATCAGCTTTCTATTGACAATATTGCATATTGCATAGTCCCGCATATTTTGAATTATTAGTGGGTTGCTCGTGTCAATCTGAATTCTGACTTACGAATTTTGGCCTCGTGTCATTCACCATCCCAGTTCAAATACCTTCCATTCTGCATTCTGCACTACATCCTCCTCTTAATGTCAACATCTATTAACCTAATCAAAGGTGATTCACTGCCTCTACAGCACTGGTACTTCAAACGATGCAGATTAGAAGTACCGGACATGCTCGCATGCGCTCTCAGCAAAAAAAAGAATTAATATCAATTTAAATAAAGTAATTCCTGAGAAGAACCTACAATAATAAAATGACCCATGGCTCATGCATGCATGGCCCCATGCCATCGAATTTTGATTCAATTAGGCTCACGTCTGGCTAGGCAGGAAGACAAGGGCAGCATGTGTTGTGCGGTGGTGTGACAAGATTTGGTCCAATGGAAAGCGAAATGATCATCCGACTGACCAGAAAATTGTTTTGTTCTTAATTTTTAGTGGCCACGAGGAGCTGTATGCTCTATGCCAACTGCACTGCACATCCTCATCAGACAAAGCGTAAATTACCTGCATCAAGTTCTGTTGTGACGTGACGTGACCATACATACACAAGGGAAATCCTACGCAGGAACTAATGTACAGCCTCACCTGTTCTGTTACCAGCTACCATGAAGATGCTTTGATTTTTTATCGAGATAACTGAGATCATACGATGCCTAACCTACTGATTACGCCCCAGTGCATCGTCTGACGTGCTTCATGACTACACCTGAATCAATATACCTGCGTACGGTCAATACCAGTTTTTTGTGACTGGAGGGAACATCATCACAGAGGGAACAGGGTGTTGGACTTTCCACGCTTCACTGATTGCTTCATATAAGAAGACTAATAGCTAGAGTATCATCCGTCCGTAATATCAATGCAACTATATGTGGACCGGAATTTTGGAAATTTATGGTTTCCAGTACATTTCCATTGAAAACGGAAAGGCTTTCGACACACCCTCGGCTACAGCAAATGAGAGAAAAAGGTCAGGCTCCGCTCATTGTTCACCTCATTATTGAGAAAGGTGGTAGATGAAGGGATAGAGCAGACGACGTCGAACGTCGAACCTATTTTCCCCATTTCTCATAAACGTCTCAGTCATAAAGGTCTTCCGATCCAACCGACAAAAGACGGAGAAGCCTCTCTCTACCCAAATTCCTCAAGTTAATGAATGGACATCCGACATCCTGGGCAGCAAGAGTGAAACGCGACATACGGCATACGGCGAGTCCAGCTGAGTTTGGGTTTATTTTCTGGCTACCTGTGGGAACTCCGTCCCTGGAAACCTTCACTATGTAAATATTTGAGGCCTTTCTCCCTTTAAAACGAAGTTACGACGTCATCATGTCACAACTTGATCTTTTTGAAGTGCAGCTAAATTTATAAGTGGGATCATTCCGGATATCTCACCAATTATTCCTGCAATTGCGGCTTTTCAATCCCCACTTTATTACACCTGTCATCTGTCATTAATTGCACTTTGCAGTCAGAGTACAGAGGCAGAGCCTTATCGGATTCAATGTTCTATAATATAAACTGACTCATATACTCAATTCAGCGCATGTCATAGAGCCAGAGTCCTCATTTCTCGTACCCAAAGGTCAAAGTCAAATATCAGTAGCTGTTAATGTGAAATGTACTCTAATCAGGTTAAAATATCAGTTTAGATTGTTTGTCAATACAATACAATGGCAATTTATTTAGATTAATCACAATTAGGATGCCCCTTTTGTACCATGGCGCACCGGTTTGATGCATTGTACGTACCAAAACGTGTCGCATAGAGGAGATAGTGAAATGTAACTACTTGGTGATATTTTTACATTAGAAATCCCATATACCTCTGAAAATGGCATTATTCTGTATTATACTTTACTAATTGGGTTAAAGCCTATTGTACGTTGTATGCAATATAATATTGCGCCTTTCTCTTGCCCAATCCCTATTGGAATGACCGAATGACCGAGCTCATGGTGCCCCGTACGAATTATGCAAAAGAAGACATATTTCTGGAGCATTTTTTTTTTAAAAAATTGACAATTAAGGCTTGAAATTGAAATTAGATGGATTCTAATGCGAATTCAACAGCCAACAGCGATGTTTGTCGCACGTCACACGATCTGTGCGTAGTTATACGTTTTAGCACATGATTCAGCGCTAGCCTACGTATGACTTAATTATTTCGTAAAAATTCAAAAAAACTTTAAAATTAATGTAATTTAATGTAAAATTCTTACCCAAAGGTGCATCACAGAGAAGGCACGTGGCAGCAATAGCCCCAGCTGATGCTCCAGAAGCCTTGTTGACCACCATGTGAGGAGCATATTTCTTGAGACAAGCTGCTACGCCGACATGATAAATTCCGAGAAATCCGCAACCAGCAAAGGACAAATTGAACTTGGCGTTCCTATTGGCCATGACCTTCCGAACCTCACAGAAGTTGTTAATTCCGCAAAAAGTTCTCTTGAAAAACTGGCGAGTGGATTGAGTTGGTATTATTGAACGGGTCAATAGAATGTACATGAACGTCTCTCTATAACATTCAGTTATTGATTTTCTCTTGTATTACAGTTGAGATGAACCTCTTCCGTATTTTCTTTTCCGTCTTGATTACTAAACACTTTTTTTGCTTTTAATTGAAAGTTGCCGAAAATCGCAGTATTCTTTGTGGTTTGTGGCAGGCAGTAGACAAAGTGGAGGAACTTGAAATAAGTGTTGATCCTTCGACTGTCGAGTAGCAACTGATCGGAGGGAAACTTGGGCCACTATATTTATAATAGACTCAGCTCATGGGATACGGGCATGGGGGAAAACCACAAGAACAGACTAGACCCAAACAGCCTAGAAGAACTCAGCTTGCTGCTGCTGCCTGGTTGCTATGCCGTTTATGCTGCGTGCCGCATCTGCTGCTTTGGCTTTATGAAATGCAAATACACACTATGCATGGGAGAGGCTACGGAAGACTACTGCCCGTCGTGCTGTATGCTCAATGCTCATGCCATGCATTGATCATTGATTCTTGAGCAGTATTGGTATCACATCACATAACACAGGGAACGAACGAAAGCCGAGACTCCCCCAGAATTACGAAATTCAGAATCAAGATCCAGTAAACAGTTTGTATGTATTGTGAAATTCTTAATTGTTCAACGGAAATACATAATTATATTCGGGATTGTACATATTTTTACTCCCTGGCGGACTAATTCGTTGCCTTTATGATATGACATGATGCGACTTGCGACACTGACTCATAGTCACACGAGATAAAAGATTGACTTGAATGAACCTGGAAAATACCCGTAAGACTCATTAGACGTCAAATGTAGAAACGTTGTGTAATAATTTTTAACACGTTTTTGATTAGTTTTACGTTCAAGTAAATATTATGGAACAGGTGTAATGTAACCACAAATCGTAACCATCCATTGTAGCTTGTAGCCCGCTGAAGACTGAAGAATGTAAATTTGGAAGCGTCTTTGACTTAGGATTTAGGTTCGATTGGGTTGTGCCAAAAACTCGGGACGGGTTGTGTGATAAATTCTGGTTAGGTTTTTGAACTGTTGTTGGATGGTTACAAAGGGTGGTTACTGCCACATGGGCAATGGGCATGAGATTTCACGAGAGCAGAACTTAAAACCTAAATGATGTAAATGGAACCTTATTTCACTTTTAGAACTCGAAGCCGAATGAATTATTATTTTAAGACCATTATTTTGATACTTTGAAAATCAAATTCAATTCAACATTATTGAAATAATCTTCATTTTGAATTGTGAATTAATAAAAGGAACATGGGACTAAGTTGACCTCAAAATTTCTCAAAATTTCTATTAAAAATTAAATTAATAGTTTCTAGTTTCTAGAACATTCGAGAATCTCCTTCAGTATTTTAAGGACCTGTCAAAACTCCTTCGTAAAACAGGCCTGATCCATAATGAGCAATTTAAGATAAAACTCACTGATGGTTTATCTCTGTGGTAGGCTAAGGCTAGCGGTCAGCAAACTGGGTTTACGTTACGCACTTTCGGTTCCTCAATTTAATATTCCCATTGGGTCGTAATTTTTCGAAAAGACGCATTCTTTCAAAAAACGAATTTGTGAAAAAACTAATTTTTGTATTTGAAATTATTAAAATAGTAACGCAAGTCTGTTTGATGCTCCTGTCGATCAATTTTCAAACTGCAAATCAAATACAGTCGATTCTTGGTTCATTTTGTGCATTTCTGAATTATTTTCAAACACTTAAAACATTTGGAATTCGAGGAGAGCATTTAATCCGCGAATGGCAACATGCTATTAGGTAGGAGTAAATACAAGAACAGTAGAGCAGACGTTGTTTGTTTTGAACTGTTCACTTGTATCATTATTTTAATATATTCATAATTCATAATAGTTAAGAAGATGAGAGTGCAAAGACCTTTTGGGCTAAACTGAGGAGAGTGCTTGGATGTATAGAAGTCGTAATTAGCAAAGGAATGTACTGGAATGGTTCGTGCTCCATGTCACTCCTGTTATCTCAAGTAGGAAAAACAGTAAAATAGTCCTAGATGTCATGTCATGTAATTATTATGCTAATTTATTATACTACATATATAGGCGTGCCTAGAGGAAGGTATAGCGCAAACTTTAGCAATTACATTCTGATTTTCTAAGAAATACGACTGAATGAGAGGGTTTATTGATTCATCGCGTTGCAGCTCAATTTTCTCGCGATTAGAATTTAATTTTTCACACAAAAATGACTTCTTGTTTTGCGCACTTATTGCGCACTAAAGATAGCCGAACGCTTACGCTTATTGATTGTTTATTGTACTTATTTGCAGCGACGACACATGACACTGAAAACCTGACACTCACGTATTGTGCCATCTGCGTAATAAGCAATATGCATTCCATGACCAAATGCAACAGACAGACGTTTAAACCGAAGTTCCAAGCAAGAAATGAAATAACAAAAGAGCATCAGGTGCATATTTTCTTGATTTTAAATCTAGCATGACGTGAGTAGCCCTGTACATTGTGTATTAAATGTGAAGATAATAATTTTATTTTTATAGTTCCTCGTAAAGACGCACCTTCCTGAACGAAGTATTATCTACGCCAAACCACAGCAAAAGTTCGTTGCAGATTGTGCTGAATGCTCTAATCTGCTCAAAATGATTATGAGGTCACATGTATGCAAAAATACGTGTTTCCAGTATATTTACATATTGAACCTGGAAATCTATAGTGGAACAGTGCTATGACTTGTTATTTCAAAATGTAGTGGCGGTGGGTATTCCATTCTAAATATCTGCCAATCATTATGGCAGAAGCGGCCTGCTTTCCTTGACCGTGGCTGACCCCGCTCATTTTTACAATTATTTTATCATTTTCTTCAATATGCATACCTACGCACTGTGTAGAACAAATATCTGGATATTAGGAGACATTATACAGTTCATCTCGTGCCGGCATCCTTGATGTACATGTAGGTATGCATATGTATAGTTTTTGTAAGTCGGTAGTCGGTCTAAGCTTCTCAATTCGATAATTATCCTGAACAGCCTATTAGGGCTTATACAAAGTACATGCAATAATATTGTAAGAAATTCTTTTATGGATATATGCCATATCCATAAAATTGAAGTAATTAAGATTTTTCATGTTCGAAAACAAAGCTGTTAAAGTGTAGACAAGTGTTTGTGGGGATTGCCACAGAAGCGTACGCCAAATCAAGGAGCATATCTCTAATTTTATTGCAGTTTCGATTTTCCATCTTTCAGTCTGTCTGTCCGTCTGTGTGCTTCATTTTGATTTTGGGAAGGGGAAGTGCAGCAGGGTCTTCAAGGAGCCTAAAATGAATCAAAAACCGAAAATTTACAGCGATGAAAACTTCACCTCACTTTTTGTATCCGGCGCGTGGTTGACCCCGTGAACCCTAATTAACTCGAAAACTTAACCAAAATATAGGAGTAATACCCCTATTCAAATAAGAATGCAATAACAGTATATGTTAAATTGTTGTTAATTACTCTGAATCTGAATCATCGTAGGACGGGCTGCAAATTTTGAAATCGTATATCAAAATTTCTAGCGTATGCTTTTTTGTGAGAGATAACTTGTCATATTTTTAGTCAGGCTAAGTTCTATCAAAACGTGCAATAAAACGTGACAAGTGGTCTCCCAAAAGGAAGCATAACAGTTTTAAATTTCAATTAATGATTTCAAATTATGCAAACGGGCTCTAGCGAGTATTTCCGTACGTGCAGAACGTAATTACAATTTTAAGGTCCAAACGATGTAACAAAACAATGATTTTAAATGATTGACGTAGGCATTCATGAAATCTTTGCTCCAGGCACGCGTTCTGACTTGATTCTTTGAAAATATTCTCCGGATTTACGTGCACGCATAGATTTAGGAACAATTTATTTAATAATAGTTGTATACTCCTTACATTTTCGCATATTTTTTCCTCGTGGTACTCTGGAGGAAACGTCTGGAGGAAACGTAAACGAAACTTGTTGTTTAATTTTGTTTAGGATTCTGCGATTACAATTACAACACTTTGCTTGCACGGCAGCCTTTCAAACTACAGGAGAACCTATTGTATTCCATTTCAAAGTTCACATAATGTTTACTCCCAATCATAAATATTACATTCATTTTTGAAAAATTTCTCTCATTCGTTCCAAGGCCTGATTTATTGCTCTATTTATATTCTTAAAAAGTTGTACGATAATTTTCTGCTGGACGAGGTTACTCCGCAATTTGCGATGCATGACAGATGCCAACAGTGTTCAACTTTGACTTTGGTACTTGAACCCAACTTCACTTTTCATGAAAATTGAATTATGAGCTAGGAATCGCATTAATTTCATCGCTAATGTTTTCCTTGACTTGATGCATTCTTCTTATCAGCGTATACTGAGCTGTTCGTAGCAAGCTGGCAAAATTTACTTGTGCTGCACTCGCACTTGTCACAATTTCAGCATATTCACTCAAATACAAGTTACCCCCTGAAAAATTGCATAGAAATTTTAAAATTCTTTTCCATCGATCAATTCGACGTGAGTGTCATGTTTTGCTTGTTCATTCAACTTAGGCTCGTGGTCAATTATAGTAACTAACTGAGACTGACTATGCACAGCCTATACAGGGTGGGCGCGAGAAAATGTTTGCTTCCATTACAAGGCATCACCAGCTTTCCATTTTTCACAATCCAAAAAAGCAATAAATCGGTTACAAAAAGTCATTAAACCTGACGCATATTTTGAAATCGTACATCACATTTTGTATTGTGTAATACTTTTCTTATGGGAGAAAGGTTGTCTTATTCTTAGTTAAGTTATATCGTGCCGAAACGTGCGCTAAAATGTGACAAGTGATCAGCCCTAAGTTTTACACTGTAGAGATTCCCGTGTTCGATTTCAAATAATACGACCGGCTCGTATCGTATTGCTCCTTGTTTCAAGCTTCAGATTTTTCAAACGGGGCACAATTTTTGGTATCACCCTGTACATTACTTGATACGTTTCATTTAAATCTCCAGAATTAATGTAACACCAAATGCATCAGCACGTTTGTTTCAAAATACAATAAAATTGGTTCACCAAATGACCTAAAGAAAACTAAGTTATCTTGATTTATCGGCTCAGTTCTGTCATACTCGTACAGCAGTTTGACCGAGATTTGGCCTTTGGAACAATTACCCGGAAGTTTGAGTGTGAAAGTAAAACGTGGATTTGTTTCTAATTAATTGAAGTTTGGAATTAACGATTTTGGACCGCAATTGCTCAATTAAGAAAATCGAGGTACAAAAATAAAAGTTGATTGCATTACTTAATTTTTGCAAGGATTGAGCACAATACTGCGTACCATATGTATGGCATCATATAACTTTGTGCAAACCCGACTCAGAGAGAGTAAGAGTAATGTAACATTTTATTCTGTATTTAGTGTTTGACATACATACATAATCCAACTTTACTTCCTACATAGGACCTAAAAATAGATAAAGTATTATTTTCATTCAAGTATTTGCATTGGGTGTGCGTCTGTTGACTTGTTTCTGTGTTGTGCAGCAAGTCTCACACCCCACAGCCTTCATGTCGGTATTTGCGGATTATTTCTGTGCGTTTGCCAATACGAAATACAGTCTGCCTCTGCGTTGTACAATGCCTCTAAAATTATGAGAGTAAATTTTAGCTTTATCGGCACATGCCGAGATTACATATCATTCACTCGTATGACATTGTTCAAGTAATGCGTGCACGCGTACGTACTAAGCACTCGAAAATTTGATAAAAGTTCAAATTGAAAATGAAACAGTTTTGTCAACAGCAAAATCCCCAATTTGTGAACCTACTAAAATGTAACCATTTCTAGTACACTAACCAGCCTAATGAAGAAGCCTCACCAAGAATTGATCAAGGCCTAACTAATTGTCGAGTAAACACTCTGAGGTTATTGGATTAGGAATGTCATTGAAACGTGAACAGGGGTGGACAAATTGTTCAGAACTCACATGCTAATTCATAGTTACAAATGTTAGCGAATATTTAGAAGCAAAAATAAACCTTTAAACCTTCAGTTTCTCCATTTCAAAACGTTGATTTTTTTATTACAAATATGAAAAGCGCCAGTCAGCACAAAACGTGAACTACTGATAAGCGTTGGTTTTCCTTTTGCAGAGATTTCTGTGCAGGAAGACCAATGACCATCCGAGATGAGTGAGAATATGACCTATTACGATGACGGTCATTAGGAATTCTACATAGTATATTGTATCGTTCATGTCTTTGACCTGTCGAAGTATCAAATTATAAAATATAAAATATTCTACATACAAAATTATGATACATATTCAAGTCAAAATGGCGATGGGCGTAGAAGGATGCAATAGCGAGGGTCGTTCCAAAATTTTAAGTATCCCTGATTTTTGAGTAAGTAACTAAAGCACCACTATTGCATTGGCATGGCATGAAACTAAAAAATTATACATATTTAAAGCCATTCAAATCCGATATATCATCCTGCAAAAACAAATTGACGAAATATCCGCATTGTCAAGATACGCACATTTTTCTTGGTTAAAGGTGATTTCGCCATTAAAAAGGAGCTTTTTTGGATTATAAATGCTGTGAGCCTTCCGCTTGTCTTGCTTTCGAGTAGGGCAGGCTTTATGCTTCATGATTGCAAAGCAAATGCAATCTTTAAAACCGATTTATGAAGCAAAGTTTTAAAAAAATTGAAAAACGCCTTTTCGACAAATATACATAAAATAATTTTATCAAATAGTGATACACAAATCCAGCAAAATTTTTGAATGCAAAGTCTATCGATTGTGCTTAATTAGGAGAAAATCAAATAGACCGAAGCAATGGAAGCTAGCGCATGGTTCCAGATTTTGAAGATGCATTAATTTCCTGTTCACTAAAACTTTCATAAATTTTTTTAGCATGATATATACAATCCTTTATTCAGGCTTCCACATAATAAAGTCATACAAAACAACATAAAATAGTGGATTTATAGGTTGAAAATTTCGTTAAATTGAGCGGATGGCGGGATTGTCGCCAGAACACTAGCAGCGTTACCACGCTGGATGGCAATACTAATACGCTGTACAAGGAAGGACTGTGATCTGGGTTCTCCAGAAGTGGCTCGAAGCCGAGCACCAATGTCTTTTACGAGGTCAAGGGCTTGGTCGCGAAAGGGGCCCTTGGGCCGCCAATAGCATGATTAGTTATGCTATGCTGCATTCTTCTGATCAAAACTTCATAATTTCTTTAACAAATTTGAAAATTTTTGCTTCAAGCCGTGAATGTTGAATGAGCGATGCATAAAAGAAATGAAACTGAGGAACGACCCTCGTAATTTTTGATTATGCCTTATGACAGTCCATATACTCGTACAGCTTCAACAATATTCAATTTTTGCAAGTTATATAACAGTACTTGTGGCGAATTTACTTGACTATAGCCCTATAGCATTGTAGAGTGAGACGATAAGCCGGACGAACAAAGTAACTCTTTGTTCAACGCCAGTCTAATTTCTGTAACTTGAGACAGTGTTTTATCGAAGTTCTTAGCTTAAGTCCTGGGATGGGCATAACCATAACCACATTAAGTTAAGTATTTCTATATGGAAACATACGCTAAGCTAATCAGGATTATCGTATGAACCAAATAAAAAAAAACTGTTTTTCTCAAGTCGACTCCTACTCCTATATTGGTAAATATATAAAGATGTATGAGTGGCAAAAAGGGTGATAAAGTATCAAAGAGTAGTTCATGGGTTGGCCGCTGCGTCGGCGGCAAGGAAGAGACGACAAAGCAATGGAGGGAAGCGAGATCTGATTTTTTATACTGTGGGTGTGAAACGAACCA
>JAQFXZ010000084.1:0-35473 GCA_034694025.1 Ceratophysella scotica | reverse complement strand
ATTAACTCTTGACTAATTGAGTTGCCCAATTGCCTTGTAAGCCAGGTCTCTTTTACCAGTTTTATACTGTTTATTTGTCATAAAACTCAACAACTAAAAAATTAGCCAGTGCAGCTTGAGTTTCGTTACGTCTTAAATCATAGTGAAATCAAAATAAATAAATATCATGAAGCTACAATAATTTTGAAAAACAGCAAACACGAAAATATTGGCTTATCTCCAATAAAAATTATAGCTTTTGACCAATGATTGACCCAGGGTCAAAGTACCCGTGGTCAAGGTTCCACCAAAATACCCCTGCGGACTGCGACAAAAAATCAGCAAATTAAATTATCGGTTATCAAAATTTGCCCTTTGGTTTCAGAGTAATCTGTAAACCGAAATGGAAACTCAGAAATAGATTTTGTAAATAACGCATCTTATTATTAACAGTTACGAATTACGAACGAAGAAATAATTGAGAGAAATACAGCTATTCGATGCCCTTACTCAACTTCAAAACACTTTTCATTTCACCTTCTGGCGTTAAAGCTAAAATATTTTTTATGACAACAAAAATATTATTTCTGAGTTACTGTTTCCATTTACTTCAAAACCACTGGGCTGATATTGATGACTAATGGCTTATATTTGTGATAAATTTTGGCGCAACCCGCAGGGGTATTTTGGTGGAAATTTGAACACTGGCTCTTTGACCCTGGGTCAGTCATGGGTCAAATTTAGAAATAATTTTATTAGAGTGAAGCCAAGATTTTCATGTTGAGTATTCCAAGCTTGTTGGAACTTAGCGATTGTGATAGTTATTTCGATTTTACGATACTTTGATTTTTTTTAAAAACGTGAATTGATTTTTTTTTGAATTCATTGAGAACTTCCATATAGTCGTGATTAACGAAACTTTACCTAGCCAATATTTAATTTTCGATTGGCGTTAAGTTGCAAAATATATGTATATAATAAAAAAGAATAGTTATTTTCCCTGCTTCAGACAAACTCGGCGTGTAGCCCGTGTGTGGATGTGTTCTAGTTTGCGGATGGGTACGGGTGGTTTGACCCCGGGTCAGTAACAGGTCAAAATTAACGCTTATTTTTATTAGAATGAAGTCATAAAAATTGGAATTTCGTGCTAATTATCATGATTGTAAAATCATGATAATATACGACTATATATACGACTTTGACCCTAGAGTACACGACACCTTACTTCACCATCTGACCTTGGAATTGCATTACATCTCGGTAAACGATTGCAAATATTTATATTCGATTGGCGTTAAAGTTAAGATTTAAAAAAAATAGGTTTATCTATTTGTACAGAAGATGAAAACAAATGCACCTTCTACACACTCTGCATCTGTTTTCATCTTTGAAGCTAGTGGACCCATTTTGAAGACAGATGGCTTAAAATGTTGTTAATTATTCGAATAGTGACTTCAGAGACTTCACTGGTGACTGGTTCAACTGGGCTCAACATTGTCAATTTTTCCATTGGTCGAGTTTTGATGAGCATAGGGTATAGGTATTTGTCAAGGAGGTACTGGTCTAAAATCTGGCCTAAAGAGCAGTTTTGAATGCGTGAACCCGCCAAGCTACCGAAAATGAGGAAAATCAAGGTTAGTTCTACAAACCAAATTATTCATTAAATTATCGTTAGTTTGATAATTGATAATCCTAATTTCTGATACACTTTGCTTTCTGCTCTCCATTGTTTTACAGGAAGCGTTGTCCTTGAAGCAGTTTATGGTCCGAAGTGAAGTGCTGAAGCTGTATCGAGATTATATGAAGTATGAAATATGTAAAATCACGTGAATATTTATAATTTATAATTCTATGAAACTTACTTCCTGTGCCTTGTCCTGCCCGCTTGCTACTTGTTGCCGAAATTCCCAACTGTCAACGTCGTAACAATGCTTATGCATAGACATAAACATCTAGCATAAGAAAATATAAGCGGCGCGTCCGGTGTTTTAATTTCCATATATTTATTTTAACCAGAGTTGGTCGACTTATCGAAGATCTGAATAACCGAACGGAGACAGCCAAGAAATTACGTCAGGAATGGGTGGATTGGGTTCGATCTGAGTTCCGGCTACGGAAGGATGTCACGGATGAAAATACAATCCGGATGTTGCTGAGCACGGGCGGTCGACAGTTGAAGGAGCTTGAGAGGTCCGTCCGACTCGGCAGCAATTAAGGAATACGTAATGTGCAATTATAGAGATTTTTAACAATAATTTTTGTAAATATCCAATATGATCTACGTATGGATGTACGATGAACGAAGAAATGAAAATATGAAGTATAGGTGTTGAATGGTTTTTTTTTAAAAATTGACCTTAAATCCTTGGTACTGTGTTGTGCCCATATTTATTTCGTTTCAAGTACTTTTGTTTTTTTGTTGGCGCTGATTGCATTGCAAAAGTTCGCGTTTCACGTGCTTTCTTTGTTCCACATCACATAACAGCTATTTTGCGCATAAATTGTTCCTGAATACAGAGATTCATTGCTTTGCAAGGCAATTATGAGTGTCATAATACAATTTCAGTGTAGGAACATTGACTTTGACTCGAGCTCGCTCGATCGTTGATCCTTATCGTTAACATCAACTTGTGACATATTTGCAAAATGATTTCTTACTGTAGACTAAGACTAGTGCTTAAATATCTGTGTACTTAGTTATAATTTCAAAGTCATAGAACCATCGTCACTTCCGTTTTCCCAAATAAATAAGTACATAATGTCAAATATCGTTCAAAGCCCTTCAAAGTTCATTATGCGCCGACTTCTGATGAATATTTCTGAGCTCTTCAGACGGATGGATGTAGACTCCTTCAACGGTTTGCCAGTAGCTTGAAGAATCCGCTTTTGGTAACCCAATAATCTCCATTTGTCCGTGGATAGGACGGCCGAAAGTATTTCCCGACGCCGAGAGGTAAGCATCTGTGTCTACATGGCGAAATCGAACCGGCTGATCTCGTCTCCATGCTTTCCCGTCACATTTGACCTCCCATATGTCACCCGTATCTCCTTCCCCTACACAAACAAATAGGCGTTTATTTTAGTGGACAGGTGGCGCTTGGGCTATTGAAGTTATGCAGTGATACCTTCTTCCCCGAAAGCACTGACTTCTTGATGTCCACTAAGGGGGGATGAAAAGAGATGGGAATGAAGATTTCGATTTGTCTGCAAGTGCTCCAGACGAATCTTCGTACCACAGGTCACGGGCACCCTAAAACCGAAAACAGAAACAATAGAGTTGAACAGACATAAATGGCAAAATATTTCGTTTCAATGAATGAATTTGGGTTTAATTTTTAGTTTAATCCATTACCCTCTTTTGCAAGGCATATTCTGAGTTCCCTTGATGACCCAGATTGAGTTCACATCTTCCTTCAACTCACTTCCGGTGACAGACTGTTGACCGGAACCAGATCCATACTTGATATCATGAGAGTGGAGTCGAATTTTGTAGGCGGTATTCAGGAGCTTGAGTCCGCTTCCGCAGGTAACCTCCCACGGTTCCTTCCCATGTGTCCCGTCCAAAAACGTCAGGAAATGAATGAGGACCACCGAAGAAACTACCTTCATGGTAGTACCCGTAGTATGTAGTACCTTCTTTTTCCAATGATGTTGATTTACACTCAACTTAAGGTGTAAGGACAAAGGATTTAGTCATGCAAACTGCACTTTAAGAAATCAATTAAACGCCATTCAGTCTCCTTCTTTTTCTTCGGTAAATGATAGGGCCTACTTAAGTCGGGTCAAAGTTGTCAAAATCAAAAATTATTCAAAATTCAAAACAATAGAAGTCACCAAACCAAAAAAGCAAAAGCTTGGTCTATTCTATTGCCGTTCTGTTGTGGTTCTGTTGTGCATTCGAGCAAAATCCAAAGTTTTGCCGCCACATTGACGTGGATCAATTCTGGTTGTCCACTGAGAATCGGAGATTCTGAACTCGCGTCAAATAGACTTCGGTTCAGTTTTATCAATTTCAAATGGGCTTCGTTCCGTCTGGTTAATTTATTAATATTATGACAAAATAATACTATAGAAATAAAACTAAGCTCACCATCTTAGCAATTTTGTCAGTTCATTTACACATGCGCAATGAGGTGGGGCACGCGAGGCTCCCCCCGGAGGTAGAAAAATCACGTCAAGCAATAGACGTAATGGGACAATTCTGGAAGTATTCCTCATCTTGATGCATGTTTTGATTTTTGACCAAGAGCTCCATGTGACACCCCACGAGCTTCCTCTCATTATACATGTATTGCAATGCATTATTGGTCACTAAACCACCAAACCAATTTTTCGACCAACTGGAGATGTTTCCTGGTCTCATATGCACATTCTGCAAGCATAGCCCGAAAAAATATATAATTTCAACTAACGTCAGGCCTGTTATTCAACTTAAATGAACCGATTCGAGCTAAATAATTATAGCACGACATATTTAATGTATATTTGGTTAGGGTGCATCAGTATTGTGATCAAGATAAACCTTAAAAATCTCAGAAACAAAATAGCGTTGTGTGTTTTAATTAGCGAACCGAACAAATCCAAAATAGATAAGAAATGTGTGTTTTGGTCCGGTTGGGTTAGGTTTGAATCGATTTTGCAATATTCAAAAGTGTTGGAGAGCGTTTCGGGCATTGGTCTGTCAGGTAGTTTTCGGGCTCTGTTCCTAACATATACACAGAAGGCTAGCATTTGTGTATTTAAAAGTCTACATAAATGTTGATCCTTTTAAAACTATAGTGGGCGGAGCATTCAAAGTTACGTCCTTTTCCTTCCGTTCAGAATCTAAGCTGAAGGAGTACCAGTTTGAACGCGTCAATATTGCCAGCATTGTGTGTATGCAAACTTATGTAAATATGTTAACCCGTTTAAAACAATAGTGAGCGGGCGAACTAATATGTAATTATTGTTACATTGAATAAAAGTGATGAGTTTAATGGGTTGGTGGGGGACTGTTTTATTATATCGGTCAAGTGCACAAACGTTGAACAAAACACAAAATAAACTGTGAAACAATAACAATTCAGCAATAAAAGCGTTATATAACAAAGGAATTATAATGCAGCAGGTGTAGTCTTGTTACAGTTGAGCCTGTGACCCCTTCCAAGACATCTGTCCCACTGAGTAACCCGTTGAGCCATAAAAGTCCGATTGATTTGCTTGCGTGGGTGACCAAACTTCAAACTTCAAACCAACCTGAATGAAATGATGCAGCTCTTCCTGTGTGTCAAAAATCATAACAGAGAAGGGGCTACCAATGACGTGTTCACCAGCCCATCGAACTTCCACACGGTAGTCTCCTGGTTCCGTGGGGTCAAACTTACAAAGTATCGTTCTATCCTTTTGGCTTTCTCTTTGCATTTCCACTCGAAAGGCACCTGGAAAGTAAGACAAATGAATTCAAATCACAGTGGAGTTTGACCTGAGTTTAACTTGACCTAGCTTAGCCACAAGTTAACTTTGTACCGTATATTTAAAGCACATTAAATTATTAACTAAACCATTACCTTTCGGTCCTCGAACTCGCACGGTAAGCTGACCAGCTCCAGCTCCGCGTGTGTCACAGATGAATCTGGATTGAAATGTTGCCAGAACGCCATGCTCAATTCCAGGTCCATATACTTTCACTTTGGAAGCATCGGGTAGTCCAACTACTTTGAGATTAAACGGACTTCCTGGAACCTGAACCGAATCAATGAGAATTAGTTCAATTGACATTGTATTTGAAGTATTTCACTTGAAGCTGATGGACTGGACTATAGGCTTACATTTTCCGCAGAATATCTAATACTAAGTGAATGTTTGCCCGGTTCCTGAGGTCGAATGTTCAGCGTGAACGTTCCATCTCCATGATCATAGAGCTCACAGTAAGCCGTTTTTCTTGGGCCCGTGCATTGGGCTGTAAGCTCTCCTGGTCCAGCTCTCCGTGTGTCAATGAAACTACGAATGTCCTTTCCAACTGTTCCAACTCGAAGACCGTCACCTGTGCAGATCACCTTGCTGGCGTCACCAATTGCTCCGACTTGAACGGTCATCGGGCAGCCCGGTACAGGTCTGTGAAACAAATTATTGCAGTAAGTACAAGGTACAAGTACAGAAAACGCGTATACGCCAAAGCAGATCTCGGGAGATCGAAACTCGTATACATAATTGATAAACTACGCGGCGTTAAACTACGAAAGTACAAATTATCGGCAATCTATGTGCTAAAAAACCGCGAAAAGTGTACAAAAAGTGTGCTAAAAACTCGACAAAAATTGCGCTTAAAAACATAAAAAATGTGCTAAAAAGACAAAAATACACTGAAAAATAACAAAAAGTGCTAAAGTATCCAAAAAATGCTATTAAATGTGCTCTGGCAGAGCACGACGGCAATCTGTGCGCTAAAAAACCGCAATCCATGTACACAAAATGTGATGTTTAAAAATCGTAAAAAAATGCGTTGAGAAACACAAAAAGAATGTGCTTAAAATGTGCTTAAAGCAAAAAAAAAGTCCTAACAAGAGCAAAACGCGCTTAAAAAAACATCAAAATGTGCTAAAAACAAAAATATGCTAAAGTGTGCAATTTTCGAAAAAAATGTTTTTAGATGTGCTAAAACCAAAGAGGTTCTGAACCCGCGTACAGCTAAGGTCCAGAACCTCTTTGGCTAAAACTCTCTAAAATGGAGAAAAATATGTTAATAACTTTTGTTTTTCGGACCCAAACGAACTGACTCGGACAGATCCGAATGCCACAGATGTTTAACAATAATAAAAAAGATGTTTTTATACGCAATTCCGGGCTCTGCAAATTACCTTCCACCCCAAATAACATTGAGTTGATAATTCCCTAGAAATCTGGGAAGATATACAGCTTTGTACAGGCCGCCACCAACAGGTTGAACTGCGACAGGAACGTCCATGTCTGAACTGTGAAGTGAAACTTGCGCTGGACCGACACCAGCTTGTGAGGCATCAATTGTAAAATACGTTTCCTCGCCACAACGAGCGGACACCAGGCCTGCTCCACTCAGCAGTACTGGTCCATCAAGTTCTCTAAATATATAACGTGTTTACATGGATTTAAAATTAAAACCTAATTTTGTACGTGAGTTAAATCGGTCGACTTTGAATAAATATGGCGGACACTTACCCATTGGGAGCTGGATGAACGTACAAAAGTTTGGGTGCGCCTTCAATTTCGAAATTACCCCATTTCAGAATAAGTCTGTAATTTCCAGGTTTCTTTGGATTCAGAACCAATTTGGATCTTGATGGAGCCGTTGTTTCAATCCGACAATTGTTATCTGCTGATGGAATGATTTGGGGTGTGTCAGTCGAGTCAAGTCGAGCTTCCATTATTCCTGGACCTGCGTCAACAGTGTTGAAAGCAATCTTCCGCTCTTCTCCAATTGCCAATTGAATCACGTTGTCTTCGTCCACATGAGCCTCCCAACCGCCAATCACCCTCAACTTTGACCCATCAACTACTCGAGGGTGGAACGGTGAGCCTGGATTATCAGAAATACATTTCAGCATAAGCCATCACTTGCGGTTTAACGTCACACGAATATTTGCTTAACTTTTAAAAAAAATCAACAGATTTTGAGCAAGTTCACTGTCCCGAGCTTGGATTAAAAACTTAGAGACTTACCTGGAATGTCAACAGAAGCCCAAGTAACGCGGACATCAAATACGCCGACTTCGGTTGGAGCATACGACGCTTGAAAATGTCCTGACTCTTGTGACGACGGAGACGTTATCCGCTTCAATTCACATTTGGCAACCGAGTCAGGTCCCTCAACAGTGACGGAAGGTACGCCGGGTAATCCGGGTCCATACACAGAGAAAGTTGCAGTTTTTCCAACATGTGCAAAGTGTAGACCGCTTCCTTCAGTCTTAGCTGCTCCAGCTTCTTCAGCTTGGACAACAATTGGACAGCCAGGAACTGCCTCTCCTCCGTAATTCAGCATTATCTTGTATTTTCCGGGAAGTTTAGGAGTAAATCGAATCTCACTATCTCCGTGTCGCTCGTCAGCGTTCGGGAAAATAGGCTTGGAAAGACCTTCAGGACCCGTAACCTCCGCTTCCAGCAAGGCTGCACCGGATTCACTAAGATCCACTGGAAATTCAAGATTGAAATGGCGTGTGAGTCACGATTTTAGAAAATATTTTAACAAGAAATGGTCAAAATATTTACCTGGTAAGACCACCGACTGCCCGACCATTAGAGTGGCAGGAATGGTTCCAATGAGGACTTTTTGAGGGTCATAAACATGGCACGTGTAAGGGGAACCCTTGACTTGCTTACTTCGGTGATAAACAGCCACTTCGTGTGACCCTGATGCAGTTGGTGTGAACTCGGCTCGTAAGTTTCCATCTCGTTGTTGATAGCAACGAACTGGAACAGCCACACCGCCTGGACCGCTCACCACTACGTCAAAATCTCTACCCGATGAGCCTTCAAAATCAAAGGATGATTTACCAATTAGAAATGGTATCGCTTACATGCTACCTTTGAGATTTACTGAATTTATTCAGAATGCTTACCTTTGGTCAAAATAGTGAAACCTGCCGAACGAGTACAACGAGCCAAGTAAAGTCCTGATCCACTCACGACCGTTTCCTTTGCCTGTGCTCCATTTTCATTAACGAGTAAGTCAAATGGACAGGACTTTGCACTGAAGCCGTAGCAGAGAACATGAACTCGATGCGGTAAAGGAATTTCAGGTTTAAAATTGAACGAGTAGATCCCATTTCCTAAATTCCGCTTGTAGCAGGGAATATCCTCCAAATGTGCTTTCACGCTCACTTGAATCGCGTCGTCCTCATCAGGATCAATCCCTGATTTTGAAATATCCACTGAAAAATGTTTGGAAAAGTATTAATACAAGAACTGAAGTTCATTTGAGAGATCAATATTATGCAATATAGCATTCGCGAACCTTTGAAGCTGTAGTCTTGTCCCAATATGGCCGTGTCATTCTTTTCCTTCAGTCGAACAAGTTGCGGGTCAAAAACTTTGGCTTTCAGTGGTTGCGGTAGGATCAGAGACCTGGTACCGTCGTTTATTGAAATTTCGTAAGTTCCAACTTTGTCTGGTGTGAATTCCGCTCGCAAGTAGCCGGAAGGAAGTGTCCGCGTTCGGACTCGGGTATTCTTACTTCCGTCTGGTGCTGATGTATAAATATGCCAATCAGAAAATTAGAAATGAATTTATAAAAATACTAACGTACAAATGCATAGGTCTATTCGCCAAAGTTCTTCTATTCTATACGTTACCTGTAACAATCACCGTTGCTGCTTCCGTGCTCTTATGCTCAAAATCTACAAATGCAGAAGTGCCAGCAATAACAGCATCAAGTCCTGTAGTGATTATTCCTGGTAAAATCAGCGAACTGTCGCTTATGCTTTCCAATTCCAAACCACTGCCATTTCCTATTCCAGCGTACGTATCTTCAATGGCACATTCAAATGGGCTTCCTGTGGGGACAAACCGAAATCAGGTTTAAGTCGTAAGGCAACTCCTCAGATCGTAAAACTATGGGTGCACGAGAACTCACCGGGAACATCAATGTCATTAAAAGTAATATTGACGAAATGAACGGTAGTTTCTTGTGGAACAAAGGTGACGTCGTAAAGGCCTCTGCTCCTCGCAGTAACTTCGGCCCGCAGGGATTGCTTCCCTGTTGTGACCACGAGTTCCAGCGTCCCTTCACCAGCCTGAGACGCATCCACGGTGAAAGTTATTGGTTCACCCAAATGTCCATCTTGTAGTCCCGTTATCTGAACACGCTCAACATTGTAAACGTTGCAGTTGAACGGACTTCCATTCACTGGCTCCCCGTCCAAGTTTATTGATATTGCATGTGGACCTAAATCAAAATTAGTGTTGATTTTGAAGGTTTTCGAAAATGCTACGCGAAAAGCAGGCAGCTACAACTTACCAACTTCAGAAGGCGTAAAACCCGCTTGCACTTTATCCGGCAACGATCCAGTCATATTTATGGGCAAGTGCGAGCCCGAGGGCGTGAGTACCATCACGTTGCATGCGGAAACGTCCGCGCCTGTAAAGTGGTTATCGACAAATGCAAATAACTGCAGCCACGATGAATATCCTTGTAAAATTGTACGAAAATTCCATACCCTGTGGATCTATGAAGATAGTTGCCTGTTGATTTACTGCCGCAGATTTCAGTGCCGTCCCCGATACCAGAATCTGGTTCGCATCAGTAACCTTACAAGTAAACGGGCTTCCTGGAACCGACTCGCCATTGAATCTGATGGAGAGTGTATGTGGCGCAGCTTCGTGTGGGCGGAAGTTCACACGAAACTTGGCATTTCCTTCAGCTTGCACATAGTTTGGTACATTTCTTCCTCCGACAGAAACAATGATTTCTAAGTTTCCAGCGCCCGCCTGGCTTGCATCAACTGAAACCGAAAATTTTCGTTAAAAGTAAACCGAGAACAAAAAAATAATGGTTCAGACAATTATTTCAGACTTACTGGAGAAGTACACAGGTTTGGCACGAACTCCTTGAGTAATGTCTGCGACTTTTACTTTACTTGCATCATACGCCTTGACCAAAAAAGGGCTTCCGTTCACAGGAATTCCGCCAATTGAGACGTCGACTGTATGATCGCCTAGAAATAATTAATTGAAAAGTTGAATTTTAATTCAAAGGTCACATTCTTCGAAATACTAGGGAATGAATTTGGCATTTGGCCCTTACCCACGTCAACTGGAACGTACTCGACCATAAACTTATTCTCAGAAGGAACTTGTATGGACGAATGAACAGATTTCTTGAGCGGTCCAGTAACTCGAACGTCTGGTGGTCCAACAACGCCTTCCGGTTCAATTAGAAACGTAGCTCTTTTTCCGACTGGAACTTTTTCGAGTCCATCTCCGGTTAAGGTCACTTTTGAGGCGTCGATTATCTCGCATCTGAACGGACTTCCTGTAATTTAGCAAGTTATATTATTAAACGAAAAATTTGTATAAGTACACTAAAAACTGAAACCTGGTCGAAATATGCAATAGAATATGCAACATAGAAATATTGAAATAGGAACTAAGATATGCAACAAAAAATCACATTTTTATGAAAATTGCGCATTTTACTTTCGAAAATCTAAATACCTGTTAGAATATCCAGTTAAACAATTTGAAAAATGTAAGAATTATTGAGAAGCATATGACATTAAAAGCAGGACGCGAAAATTTTGACCTTTTCAAAAAAAAGATTATACTTAACTTACAAATAAATAAATTGCCAAAGATTCTCACTAGAATTCGAATAAAATGGATTTACGGTCAAAACTTGTCAAAATATGCAGTAAAAATGCAAAAATATGCTCCAAAACTCCAAAACATGCATTAAATCAGACAAAATGCAAGGAATATGCTTTAAAACTCCAAGCCATGCATCAAAACTAAAAAATATGCAACAATACAGTATGCTTTAAAACTCCATAGCTCGAATAAGTCAGAGAAATGCAAAAATATGCTCCAAAACTCCAAAACATGCATCAAAATTATAAAATATGCAAAAAATATTCTCCAAAACTCCAAAACATGCACCAAAAGTTAGAAAAATGCAAGAAATATGCTCCAAAACTGCAAAACATGCATCAAAATTAGAAACAAAATGCAAGAAATGTGCCATTAAACTCCAAAACATGAATAAAGATTAAAACATCCACAGATGCTCCTAGACCTTAAAAATAGTATAAAGCTTAAGAAATGCTGCAATAAAATTCTGAAAACGAACCTGGAATGTCTTCACCGTTGAATCGAAGCTCAATCATGTGAGGTCTGACTTCCTTGGGCGTGAAGGAAATGGCATACGTGTGACTTCCTTGTGCTTGAGCCGACGTTGGAACCTGACCACCATTTACTGTGACTTCCAAATTACCTGGACCAGCTTGGCTTGTTTCAACTAAATTAAACACACAACAAAAAGTCTTATTAATATTTTCGTAAACGTCGATTTCAGAATTCGGAATTTGTTGAATTTTCTTACCTAGAAACGTCACAGGCTTCCCAATAGTACCACTCGCTGTATCCTTGACCTTGATTGCACTCAAGTCATAAACTTTGCAGGCAAATGGTGATCCTGGAACATGATTCTTTCTCAAAAGAACCGAAATCCGATGTTCCCCTGGAATCCTTGGTGAAAACTCAACTCCAAAAGTATTCTTAGATTTTTCAGAGACTTGAGAAGGCACAGTAACTCCGTTGGGCCCTACAGTGTCAACGGGTAAACAAGTAACACGTCATGTCAATTGGTATTTGTCCAAAGTCTCCTTCAAAATACTGCTTGTTGTCGATAAAGCGAAAGAAAGTCTGCGAAGTGTCATAATCTCTTAAGTAAAAAAATCAGGGCAAAACTGCTGAACCATTGAGAATTTGAGTAATTCCTATAATTTATTTCATTCCACATTACAAAATATTGTGCATTAGTCAAAACGTAACTGATTCGGGATTAATCATCCGGCTTAAAGTGACTTGTAAATTTTTAACCACGATACAATAATTATCTATTTCTAAACTTTCTAACAATCCTTGCAGTGGGTGGCACTCTGTTACTCTATTTCTGTATCAGCAATGTTAAATTCCATTCAATTCTTTATACCACTCCTCGTGAATCTTTTTTTTTGGTTAGAAAAAGCTCAGGTAATCATTGTATTTACGCACGAGTAATCTCACGGGTTCACTTTCTACAGTACAACGTACTTCTGCAGAACCTGGTTAGGGTTATGGCTACTTTGAATACAGGCACATGTTCACAGCAGTGGGCAAATTAGAGTAAAACCGAGTAGTCCAAAGGCAGAGACAATGGATTAATCAATGAAGCACAATTAGTAGTTCATGCCCACAGACACAGACAATTGAATGAAGGCGTAAGCGTGTAAAGGTAACCTAACAACCTACTTAACTAAATGGCACGAGACAGTGAGGAAGTGAAGTAGTGGGCAAGCAATGAAAGTCAGTGAGCTGAGAAGTGTTGTTTAAAAAGCCAAGCATTAGGTACACCTGAGCAATTATGAAGGATTAGGGAAGAACCTAAGTGCCTTATGTACTATTATGGCTCAGTAATTGAGAAGACGAAGAATTTTTAGTGTTACACAATCAGGGAGATTAATAGGGCTTAAACTAATTGTATTTAATTGTGATAGTAGAATTCCCTGTGAATTAAGGTTTGAATTTTGCATTGAAAAAGCTAGTCTAGTGTAAGAAATTAAAATGTAACAGTATCATTTAGTAACGTCTATCTCTGTAGTGATAGGTAGAGGAGGAAGAAGTATGGCGTCCTGTAGGGAAATAGAAGAAAACAGACAAAAATAGGATTTAGTGGTGCATTTTGGAGTAATAATGAAAAAATTAAATCGAAAGGGTTTCGTGCCGTAAAACTCAGTGTTGAAGAGCCAAATATCGATGATTGGCCAGTAGGAACAATAGAAAAATGAATATGTTCCAAACAAAATAATAGATTTTTTAAAAGTTAAATCTAGACGAAGCTTTTCAAGATTGTTCTGAACCTGCCGGGTAAATTTCAAACACGTGTTAAAAAAAGGCTTTCTTGTCCCTAGGTGGGTCATTGTAGTAAACGGATTCTCACCGATAAATTCACTAGGTTTACCATAACTTGGTTGACCGAAGAATAACTTTGTTGACCGCAAATCCAAATTTCCCTGACCTGCTTATGCATACGGAGGTTTATAGGTTACATATTTTGTGCACATGCTCGCAAATCAAAGCCTGACCTAACCTATTCTAACCTAACCGCACAATTTACAAAATTCCTACCCGAGCGCTTAGCCTAACATATATTAAAAGAATTGGAAGTTGGTCATTTTATGCGGTGAAATTAAGTTATTTTGCGGCAAAAATAAGTTACTTTGCGGTGAAATTTAGTTAATTTGCGGTGAAACTGAGTCCTTTTGCTGGGAAACTAAGCCATTTTGCGGTGAAAGTAAGTTCTATTGCGGTGAAACCGTCATTTTGCTGGGAAACTAAGTCATTTTATGCGGTGAAATTAAGTTCTTTTGAGGTGAAACTGAGTTATGTTGTGAAAATAAGTCATTTCGCGGTGAATCATTCTTTTGCGGTGAAACTGAGTCATTTTGCGGTGAAACTAAGTTCTTTTGCGGTAAAATTAGTAATTTTGCAGTGAAACTGAGTAATTTTGCTGTGAAACTAAGTTATTTTTGTGATGAAAGTAAGTTATGGCCAACGTTAGCTATTTTGCGGTGAGTATCGCAAATATTTGCGGTGAAACAATATAAAATCTCTTCAATTTGGCACTTCGACGTTCAATGGGAAAGGAATACGCCACTCTACGTGCTTATAATTCGCTTGCAAAGCACTCAAATCATGATAAGAAAGTTCAAGAAGGATAACAAAATACTAGAATATAAAAGCCACAGTCCTGTCAAATGGATGATTGATAAAATTGCTCACCTTCAACAGCAACCTCCACATCATCCAGCGAGTTATGAACGTTATTCAATGAAAAGTGTGCTGGTTTTCCGATTGGAGCAGCTGCAAGGCTCGGTCCAGTAACGACAATTTGACCAGGATCCGCTGATACGGTGGCTGTATACGGTGACCCTTCCACAGATTCCTTGTTGAACGTCACGGTGACGGTGTGGTCCACTGGTTCCAACGGAACGAAGCTCACGGCAAATCTCGCACCGCCTTGCGGATGCACTTGTGTTGGAACATTCCGTCCCTTAGCTCCTATCGTGATTTCCAGATTTCCTTCTCCAGCTTGTGAGGCATCAACAGTGAACTGAATCGAACGCCCAAGCGCTCCACGTGGTACTGGGGACACGTACACTCGCTTGGCGTCGTATGCCTTGGCTGTGAAAGGGGTTCCCGGCTGTTGATATTGAAATACATGAAATCAATCGGGAATTAAAAACTATATTTTGCAGCCATTTGAAAAATTGCTTTTGTAAAAATAATATTGTAATTTGAACACATATGCAGTTTCCGTAGGTTAACTTATTCGGGAAGTAAAATAGCGCAACAGATGAACTACTCTGGTACACCTGAATCCTTACCGCTGGGGAGCCATTGTGATGAACAGTAATTGAATGCGGTCCAACTTCACGCGGTGTGAATTCTGCAGTGAAACCTGATCGAACTGAGCCTGGAAACGTCAAAATTCTGCATCAGCATGCGATAGTATTGAATTATGCTGCAATTAGGGTTAATAGTCTAGCAATTCTGACCTGAAACTTTCACAGGTAAATCTCCGCTCGGTCCCTTCACTGAAACGGCCAATTCAGCAGAACTTGAGCCATCGACAGCAATATGGAAACGTGACACTTGATGAACCGGAATCAATTCCGATCCTGATAACGACACTGCTACCTGGCGAGTATCGGCAACTTGACAAATAATTGGGCATCCTAGAAAAAAAAACGTTAACGCTTATTCTATCAATATGTCTTGAAAAAAGTGCATCTTCTGTGCATTGGTAATTAGTCGCTCCCGGTTGTCATTTGTAATTTACCTGGAATTGTTTCTCCATTGAACTTGATATCAATGGCATGGGGTTTGGATTGCTCTGGGGTAAATGAAACGAGGCAGCAACCCCCGCCCAACACGCGGACTTGGTTTGGCAGTTCTCCATCATTGACAGAAATCTCCAGTTGACCTTCTCCAGCTTGTGACGCGTCAACTACGCATAAAGGCATGAGGTTAATCAAAAACATTAGGAGCACAAATAGATCTTAATTACTCACATTTCACATGTTTCGTTTAGCACAGTTTCGCATGATAATTTACGAGGAATTTACCTTTGAATTGTGAAGTTTGTCCAATCACACTAGGTGAAACATCTAGAACTTTGATTAACGACGAATTGTAAACTTTGGCAACCACAGACAGGCGTCGTCCTGCCACAAGAACTTCCACCAAGTGAGTTCCTACTTCAGAAGGTGTAAATTCCAATACGAAAATCCCTGTACCTTCTTCCAGAAGTCTGTAAGAAAGCGGTTTCCGAGTAGGACCTAACAAATTCCAGATAATGTTGTAGTTATTTTTTTTAAAAATACGAATCGCTGAACCAAAAGTTTCAGCTTTTGTTTTATTTTACAAATTAATATTCAAATTCTGTATTAAACGCATATTAAACGATAAGATCACTTCAGTGAAGTTCTGCGGCCATAAGTACTTCCGCAACCTAATCAACCGGCACAAACAGAGGTAAAGGAGAACTAAGCTAATTGAATTTATTTCTTCACGTTTTTAAATTACTGTATAACTCGTGACACGTGACACCTTGGTCAATTTTTGAACAGTGTACCATATTATACTTAAATTCAGACAAAAAATCAAAATAGCTTTTGCTCCGAATGAAAATGGTTTGGAATCTGGATTTAAATAGACATTTTGTTGTGAAGATGGCTCCATCGAACTACATACTGGCTTGATGCTTGATACAAAAAATGCTTACTTAAGACAGACACATCAATAGCTTCCCGGCTGAATCCAGGTGCAGATATTTCAAAGGTGGCATTTTTTCCAAATCGCACATGACGAACTGACTCTCCTCGGATCATCAAATACTCTCCGCTCGAGTCCAGGTCACGGCTTTCTGGTGGAATATCCATCGGCGGTCCGTCTCCAGAATCCATGACATTGACTCTCCACGGACTTCCTGGAATTAATTCAAAAATGCATCATGCAATTAGCTCAACTTCATGAACTGAGTACAGACACAGACAAACCCAATTAATTCATCTATTGTAGGTCAAACAATTGAAAATGAACGAATATTAAAGAAATGAATGCTGTTTCCACAATGGCTCTTCAGCTAATCGAAAAAATTCAACCAATTATTGGATAACACTATTCGTCCATTTTATCCAGGTAAATAATTTCTATTGTTCGGCAACAAACATAAAAGTTAAATGGCTGCGACCTGGCTACGACTTCATCAGCTGACGCCAAATTGACGGCACACATTTTAACTTCTAAATTTAAATTCGAAGGCAGATTTATAGACAGAAGCCATAAGCCATGGTAGACGGACACGAGATAGGAATGCAGAGTCCTGGGTTGCAGGCCGGTTGAATGCAGTATTTAAAACTATGCATAAACAGTTACATTGCCATAATGCACGCTACTTGCTGTGTGTAAACGAAGACCACTGGTATTGGGTCAGCCTCTGGCAATTACCACTTTATATTTAGCAAAGGTGAGGACAGGACAGGACAGGACATCCTTTTCAAATACTATTATTGTGCCATACACGCCAAGCAATGAGCATTGGAATTTAGCATGGCTGCTGCCCACATACTATTTTTACACTGATTGGGTTATTGTTTCTAAACCGTTAGGTTAAATGGCACCAACAGGTACCGCAAGAGGTATTTATGTGAAATTCAACAGAATTTGCTCAAAATCTCACAATAATTTATGAATTCTGCATTCACTTCCTGCATATCCAACCGATGACGAGATGCATAGAAATTACAATGCTAAAAGTCAAATGGTCAAGTTCAATGTCGCTCGTTCCGCAAGTCTGACCTCATCTCATCGCAATTCCGCAGTCAACTTTTAATGTAATGAGAAGCAGAAGACTGGTTCTTTTCTTATGCCTGTCTTGTCTTGTCTTCCCACAGTTGTGTGGTGCATTAGACACTCCGCACCGCACATACACACTTTGCACAATAGCAACCAACAACCAACCAGTCTGCAATGCAAGCGTCATTAAGTCCTTTGCCATTTCTTCATATTATTGCAGACGGAATTAAATTGAAAAGGTTCCTATTTTCCGAAATCGTAGCCAGTAACGCCACTTTAAAAGACAACTTCTAGCCTAAACCCTAAAGCCCAGCCTGCTTTTAACTGCCTCTAATTGCAATTGCGCGATGGATGGGCCATGGTATCAAGCATCAGGAACTAAATGTTAATGCTACTGAACCGTTATCAATAGCAGTTGTAGCGTAGTCCCTCCATGTAATTAAACGCACCCATGCAATTTTAAACTAATGCATTCAGGAATTGAGAAACTAATCAAAATATTTATTCCGAACGTCCTCCATGCATCATAAAGCCTGTTGTTCAACTTTTAAATGAGAAGCTTGACAGACATTCGTACAGGCTGAGACAGAATTTCGTCAATGCTTCAATCCTTCAATGTTCAATCCATACCAATTACTCACATCTCCTTTTGTCCACGCGTGTAGGAATGCATGTAGTCAAGTCAGTCGTATGATAAATGATAATCGAACCAAACCAACATCATGGTAGAAATGTCCAAGCCGAAACCCAACCACACAGGGGTCTTCTAACGGGACTCTCCGCATTGTCAGCCATTAAACGTTTTACTACCTACACAGGTATTTAGTTGGCCTTTGGCATTTTATTAGCTGTTTGTCGTTTTTACTCCATCATATCGTATTGGGAAGATTGCAGTGCCGATTAACAGTGTGATTGGGTCTTACAGCTTGTATCAATTAATCAATCTAAATGAACAATTCTCTGGACTTGTTGGTTGAACGGTTGAACATTTTCCTTCAGTTAAAATATATTCTG
The DNA here is from genome assembly GCA_034694025.1 of Ceratophysella scotica. Lineage (NCBI taxonomy): Eukaryota > Metazoa > Arthropoda > Collembola > Poduromorpha > Hypogastruridae > Ceratophysella > Ceratophysella scotica. Next base: position 16,915 of record JAQFXZ010000084.1, on the reverse strand, counting down.
TGATTAGCGCCCACTGTCACAACTGACTTTATTGTCCCAACTTCTTTTAATATCTGTTCGTCTGAAAATTTGGTTGGCGTTCAACTCCATATGTCCAGAAATATGGCAAGGGAATTGAATTTAGCTCGGATTGACGTGGGAATTTTGTCCTAACGATAATGGCAAGCAGACCAGCCTGTGCAAATTATATGTAATTGAAATTCCAGTAATACTTAAAATTAACTACATAATTTCTAGTTCGAAAATAATTAGAAATTGGTAATTCCGCATTTCATTGTGATTTGAAATTGCCAAGTTTTTTACATTCTAAGCTTCAAATATTCCAAATGTCTTGGGGAAAGATCCAGAAGAAAATGGATATTTTTTTCAAATATTTTCGGCGAAACAAAAATGTTGGATTTTTTTCTTCAATATTAAGCGTGTATTATATTTTACCCCTACTATCAGCATCTCTTGCAGCTTCAATACAACATGCAGGTCATCTTTGCAATCTAAACTTAAGCGGCTAACCTATTAATTAAGAATCAGAATGAAATTGTATTTGGTACCTAATTTGTAATTTAAAAAAATTATTTGTCTATTGAAAAAACATTATTTAAACTATTTTTTTTTAAACAAACGTTATGAATAATTGATTTAAAAATGCACTGTAATGTTGGTTAAAGTAAAAATTTGTGGATGCTCTGCTGTAACCACCTATTTTAACCACTCAAAATTTGATAGACCTAAACCAAACCAAACCTAACCAAACCTGGCCTAACCTAACCTAACCTAACCTAACCTAACCTAACCTGAAGGACCAAAACGTATAAGCCAAGTCAAATGCCCTTCCAATTGTGTTTATTTCAGTGGTTAAAATGGGTGGTTACAGTCTCTTACATAAAAGTTACTTCAGATTTAAAAAATTTCGAAATTTTTATTTTGAATTTGACGAAATTTCACTTACAGTTCCGACACCCCTGATACCTAGACAATGCTGAGCGTTGAATTCCCGAATGTCAATTAAGATGAGTTATTAAGGTGCACGTCACCATGGAGTGCACCGCATGACACTTTTTACTTTTTAATGAGTAAGGAAAAGTAAGACAAAAGACTCATTGGCCACACCTTCGCTTTGGTTCAGCAAAGTGCGTGAAACAATTCTGAGGATGGAAGGAGGTTACTTCCCAATTATGAGCTTCATACATTCACATTGGACCAGATGTGTAGACAAGGGTATAGGCGGTAGAAGTGGCGAAGACGCCTAATGATAATGAGCCTAATGTCTCTAAACATGATTCTTCGGCCTCAATTCGATAGAACAGAATTTATTCGCAAATCAGAATTCAATACTTGGTCTCGTCTCGTCTGCCTATGCCTCTATTTATTTGCTCGTCGGACAATTTTTATGAAAGAAAGGAAGTGGGTTACAAACAATTTGAGTATACAATGAGCTTGATGGATTGCACGTCCATCAAGATGCTCTGCCGCCAGGCCTTGTCCACGTTCCCCCTTTACTTTCCCTCAGCAGTGGCCCCTTCGGCTTCGTCACGTTTGACTTGGCTTTAGTAGGCCTGGTATCAACATGTGATTTGGAGACAAATCCTAATTATATGCAGAATTTTTCAACCTAAGTCAAGGTTCATCTCGTGTGTCGACACAAACCACACCACACACGAATTAAATAGGTGGAAGAAAATAGGCTATTCTGCAACGTGCAACGAATTGTACCGAAAGGAGCCGCTCTGCTGTGATATGAACCACAAACATGATTTAGCTCCTCCAAAAAATAAAATAAATTTCATAAAAATGCGAATTGCGAATTCTGACTAAGGAAAGGCTTCCTATGCAAGAACATATTTTTGCCGTAAACTCTTTTAGCTTAAGATCTCAACGATACTTCCCGGCTCCAACAGCCAAAATTTATACTGCATATTTTTTCATATTTTAAGATTATAGTGCATATTTGCATATTTTGTAGGTTTTCTAATTTTGGTGCATACTTTCGAATTTTTATGCAAATTTTCCCACTTTTACTGCATGTTTTTTCCGGATAACTTTTCTATTTTTTTTTTTTTTTTTTAATATTTAAAAGTTTTGTAGTTCTGACTTATGAAATAAAGATTGAGACTTCACTTGATTTCTTTGATTTAGTATGACGCCATTTGATTTTCTGTGACTTCAGTTTATTATTATGCATCACTCTAAACAAGTTATCTCCATTTGTTTGGGCCATGACAGCTACTTTCGAGGCACGAAATTTTGGTTTGTGTAAATTACACTTGTAATTGTAACGTAGAATTAAACGATTAAATCATACCAAACAAACCTGCGAATTACAGAACCTTCCTCCACTTTGCGATCCTTCCTCAAATCGATCAAACACCGCATTAAAAATTTCAAGTTGAGCCACCAACATTGGAGGGTACAACGTAGAACATCGCAAATTGAGCTGCCAGCATTAAAAGGCACCATTTCATGACCGTCAGCATAAATTACTGCGCTACAAATTAAGCCACATGTTCGACATTCCACTTCAAATACGTTTTAAGTTGAGCCACCAGAATTCAAAAATACACTGCATTGTGCATTGCATATTTAGAAAAAAAATTTATCACAAATTGCATCCTCCAAATATAAGGCAATCTGCAGAATTAAGCGTCAAACGAGCTAATATGAGCCAGATCAGAGCTACCGTCAAACATCATCACATTAGAAGCGAATTGACATTGAAATGGCGTTAACCGCGTGACCCGTGTTAAGAAAAATATATAGTTATCAATTAAACTGCTTACGTTTATGCTAGGCACATAGTATAAACAGACGAAGAGCTCGGCAAAGTGATCTTTGTGCTAATGAGAAACATATATTTCGAGATCTGCTAAATATTGAGTGGCAGTAATCTCATGTTCCGAATTACAGCGGCCAAATAATCTACAAATTAAACTGCCCAAACTTATCTGTACTGTACATCGTACATTAGGAATTTAGGAATTTGGGAATTTTTGTATTGTGTATTAAGTCCGCACTAGAAGCACAACAATGAAAGCACCTACTTCTTCATATGCTTCGATAAATTCCACGTAATTGTATTTTAACTAGTTCTATTTCGCAGCCTATTCAGAGTGTAACTAACAAACTGCTGTTGAGATTGAGACGAGGTCTTGGTTTCACTCAAATGAATTGAACATTAGAAGGCGGTCGAGTAAGTACTTTATAATTTTCTTTCAACAAAAGATGCATTGCAAAGTAGCGAAGCCAGTCAAGCCACAGCCGGCTCTGCTCTCTGCATATTATGCATGCAACCAGTGAAAACTAACATTTGTGAAATAGTGAAATTATGAGGGAAGAGCCATGAACTATTTCTGTATTCTGACTTCTGACACATACATAAATGCTGCATTCACAATCCAGAATAATGGTTTAATTACGCCGCGTTTAAGAACTTGAAAAGTTAGAGCAAAGAAAAGCTTTTCATGCGTGCGTATAATGCTTGGACATGCTGCACGCACATGCTGCACTTATAATGCCTCAAAAAATCTATTAAATTTAGGAACATTTGGCAAGCAGATTCATCGCTTGAGTGTATTTTTGTTTTGCTGCTGGCAGAACTGGGCAAAATTTAATTTAATTTTCTAAATCGTTGGCCAAAATCATCTAAAATTTGTCTTCAAAATCCCTAAATCAAAATCAAGTCACTTTATTCAGCAGAAAATCGTGATTTTTCAGGTCAAAATCACATTACCTATTTAAAAATACAAAATAAGATAATTTCTTCAAAATCGAAATCCGAAATTCAAAATCCTTTAGATAACCAAAATCATGACTGTCACAGCCTTGGCTGTTAGTTTATTAGATAAGTTCTTGTACTAAACTAAACTAATTTTTACTAAAAAAAATTTGACATCTGAATTTTCATGTTTGTTATTATTTTTTCTGCATATCAATCATGTGGACCGATTTAGAATTGAATCTTGCATCTGAAACCAAAACCATGTAGACAAACCAGTTCAAGCTTCCTCGAACGAATCTTTGTGCCCAAGAATTGCAATTTTGCTCAGTAAATGTGAAATTTCAAACGACGTTGACGTTGAAATTAAGAATGTCACACGTAATGAACGACTACCACCAGCTAGCTAGAGGGTTCTGAAATGAACACAATTTGAATACACAACTGAATCTACTGTAGCCCAGATGCCAGACTTGATTTGGCGTAAAATGGCTAATGGTTGTTGGATGTCTCTAATTTCCACAATGCAATGCAGAAATAAGAATGAGAAGGAAGCAGTTAACAGTTAACATTCCAATTGTACGAGATACGTTTTCACAGTCACCACTGTGATACAAATGAATGGTGAATGCCTGAGTTCTGGTCCAATACCCTGACAGGCAATAAATTAGTGACTTACTCCTTGAATGATTCCAAAAGTAAATCAACTGACTGAGCAGAACTCCCAATACTTTCTAAAACATTGTCTCATTTACTATCCAATGTAGGTATTATGTACTCTGTACAGACATACGCAACCAGAAATGTCCATGTGCTAATTACTTTATTTCACATCAGTCGAGCGTATTAAAATATTCGTATTGCAAATTCAAATAAGCACAGTACGAATGCTTTCAATATTTCGATTGGCTATAGCTACAAGAAAGGCATGTTTAAAAGTTGAAAATGCTTGAAAACTTGAATTTTCTAAAAAATATTTAAAATTGACCAACCTGAGCCACTATCGCGGGTTTAAAATTCCGACAATAGTTCACACATTCACATAAACCATCTCAATGCAATATTCAAGGCGGAATTCCTTGCACAATCACTTCCTCATTGCAGCGCAATGCTGCGCAACACAAAATTCCGATCAAAACGCCACTCAACTACGTATAAATCCAATCCAATCCACAGAAAATGCTGTATCCAAATTTCGGAACGTTTCAAAGTTTGTAAAAATGGACAAAGCGTCGTTCAATGACACTTTGGCTTGGCTTAAGAATAGTTTGTTGTTGGACGGAGGTGAGAAGGAAGACTACTACGGACGTGTAACTTGATGAGTATCACCTCGAGTCATGCAACAGGTTTTTTGGAGAACATTATTTACTTCCAAACAAACTTCAATTCAACCCTCTTTCTTTCTCATGCCAAGAAGGGAAGTGCTCAAAGGAGCTGGGTCTTAGCTTGAGGGATAAGCTGAATCTACTGCATGCATACCTTATACGAGGGTGGAATACTTAAAGAAAAGAACCCATCGGAATAAGCAGTGCAGCTTGTACCGAGTTCAGACCGTCGTATTAAGATTGTAAATCCCTTCCACTTTACTTTACTGCATACCTTCACAATACTCTCAAACCCTTTTCTACTGTGTGCAGATAAAAAGTGGGACGTTATAGGCGATTTAATATTTAAGCTTCCTCAATTCTGATAAAGCCTTTTAGGAGTTTGGAATTTTTGCGCTGGGTTAGAAAATTGGCATAATTTAATTTTTAAATTGAATGACGTCATTTAAAACGATCAAACGATATTCGAGAACCATTTAAACTATTTTAAATTATTACGGTTAATTTAGAAATTAAAAAAAAAACTTTATATTCGGTGAACTATTTATTCAGCGAAAGTTGAATTAATCTCAAAATCGTTACATGAATTAGGAGAACCGTTGTCATTGTCAAATAGACAATTCACTAGTGTGATTTGAATTTGGATTTTTTTTTACATTTTCACACTGATGAACTGAACATTTTCACAAAATTATCATTAATTGGAGCCTTTATGTGGCCTTGTCTTTGTGCTACAAAAATGAGAAATTTTGTAATAACAAAAACAGGATAGTCATATTTTCCAGAGGTCACACCTTATTTATGCTCAAGTTTCAGGTCAGCTATGCAATGACAGCATAGCAGAAAGTGAATGAAATGCGCAAAATATCAGGAGTTGCATGGTTAGCATTATGGTAAATAGCACCAAATTGGCGAAATTCAAATTTCGAAAAATATTTCGCCTTAGGATAGAAAAATTATCAGAGAAATCGCAGAGAGAATTTTTAAATATGAATCGCTGTCAGGATTGGCATTGATTTTAGTTTCACCGCCAATAGATCCGATTCTAACCGCTAAATTAAGTAAATTATCCGCAGAAAAGCTTAGTTAACCGCAAATTATCTCCACATATCCCTGGTCTTCTTACACATATGCAGGTTTATATGTGACGTGTGACACTTGTTTTGGCTGGTTGTGGAAATGGGCGCACGGCAAAACCTAACCTAACCGAACAATTCACAAACATCATCTACGAGTGATTACCCTTACCTAACGTAAAAAAATGAAAGTTAATCATTTTGCCGTGAAACTACGCTACTTACTGGATTTTGCGGTTAAATTGAGTAATGGTCAACTTAGCTATTTTGCGGTGAGACTAAAGTTCGCTCTTATCTTGCACATATTGAAAACTTAATTACAGGGCTGGACAAAATCATTTGGTTTTGAAAATCAATGATTTATAATCATGGTTTTGGTCATCTAAAGGATTTTGATTTTCGGATTCTGGTTTTGAAAAAATGACCTGATTTTGTATTTTGGTTTTTTAAATATGTGATTTTGACCTGAAAAATGAAGATTTTCAGCTGACTTGAAGATTTTAAATCACGATTCGATTTCACAATCACGATTTTAAAAAAAACTTCATTGATTTTGACTTGATGATTTGATTTTGACGGCTAAAAGTGACTTGATTGTGATATTGGGATTTTGAAGGCGGATTTTAGATCATTTTGGAGAACGATTTCGAAAATCATTTTTTTATGATTTTGCCCAGCCCTGCTAAATTATAGTATTTATGAAACTTTCATTCCGAATGGCGTATGGAATATAATCCAACCAACCAGTGCACGTCAAATCTGTGTTTTACAAGTTTTTGCATAGACCAAACTTGGATGACCGAAGCGTGCAAATCATGTCTATAAATTTGAGTCCAAGTGTAGATTCCGAAAAATGCCTCCAGGAGATCAGAGCACCTCACCTCACACAGGTAGATATTATTACCAGTATCAGAAAGAGCCTTTCCCCATCCATTGTTGTGGGACCGGTTTTGTACAAGAATGCAGCAGGTTCTTACTCCGTATTAAGAATATCAACTCAAACCCCAATACGGATTTGTTGGTTGCGATGAAGCCGGTATAAAACCTCATCGAGCCACATTATACCATACCACTCACACTCACACTCACCCCAATCCACTTTCCATCCCTATTGTACCTGCTGAGAACACCTGAGATCTTATTTCAATTCAATCCCTCTCATTTGGACCCGCCTTCAGCTAATGCTAAGGAATGGCTTATAACACCGGATTCTGTGTATGTTAGGCTATGTGGTGTATGTTATCACCTAACAGCTTAAAATGACATACAAGGTTCAGAAAACGGAAATAAGCTGTATCAAACAGGATTCGATTTTCATCAACGGACAAGGTTCGGTAGACAGGAAAAGGAAATGTGTAATGTGTAGATCATAAATCATAATCTACATTCTAGAATCTGCAAGCTGGCACCAAGATCTTGATACTTGATTTAACGTTCAAGTTATTAATGATTATTTTGGTTTTTTAAATGGCATATTAATTTAATCTGAGATTTACAATGAAATCGTTTCATACGGATTGGCTTCAATTTAACTGCATCTGCTGCGTTTACATTGTATTCTTTCAAAAATATGGACTTGCTACAAGTATCCCATGCTTAGGCGCAATTTTTTTGAACAACTCTATTTTCAATTACTATGTTAAACGGGTGAAAAATCTGTCATGCATTCGGAACAAGTTAAAATTCAGAAAATATGTTTCCAGCGAAATAAGCTTCGTTGCTGTTCAGAACTATGTCAATTTTTAGGAGTAAATTTTTAATTTTATAGCAGATCTTCCATCCGTGCTATGTGTATGTGTACTGTGCCATAATCTGTATCTCGGCATCTCAATAAAAAATAAATTAGGCTTCATTGTGATTTCTCAAGATTTATGATTTCCGAACCCAAATGCACTTTTATTAGTGTCTTTATTCGGGATGAAGATTTTACAGCAAACAAATTAGTAGCAGGTGAAGCTTGCAGTTTTCACCGTATTAATTGTTCAAAGGTCGAAGATTTATAAGGCTATAATTAATCACATATCGTTTTCTCCTAATTTCATCAAATCTCATCGCATTTTGCCAAGCAGACAGTATACGCTATTGATCGCCAAAAAACCTTCAGTGAAGTAAATGCAACGAACGGATGCAAAAATCGTTAATTCAAGTTGACTTGCCAGGTACGACCAGTCCGTTGAAAGTCATATCAACTGAATGCGGACCGCTATCATGTGGAAGAAATACGGCACGGAAACGATGGTCACCCAGAGCTTTGACTTGACTCGTCACACGACCGCCGTCCACCAAAATGGCCAAGTGTCCAGGTCCTGCTCCCCGCCCATCAACTAAAAATGATGAGTAAATCAAATATTTTAAATGCATTTAAGCGCCAGCTACTAATAAACTGGATTATTAAATTAAACAATGAATAAGGCTACTAATTAAGGTGTCAGGCACAAGTCGATCCGTGTATGTAGACTTGCAGTATAAAACTTACTTTCAATTTCCACAGGGCGCCCAACAACTCCATTTGGCACACGAGTAACTTTAATAGCATTCCGATTAAAAACTGCTGCACGGAAGGGTGAGCCGTCCAGCGGCCTTCCGCTCACGCTTACATCAATTAAGTATTCACCAACTTCCATTGGACTGTATTTGGCACTGATTGAAGAACCCGAGTCAACTATTCGAACTGGAACACGGCCTGTTGGTCCTAAAAATACAAAACAAAATTAGTAGAATCAAATAAGTTTCTCAAAGGAATCAACTCAGACTTAAAATATATTTCATGCTATCTATAAAAGAGAATGGTTTTAAAGTTTCAACGACGTTTAAACCAATAATTGATGTGAGACAAGAACATCGCAACTATGCGGATCATGCGGGGAAAATCTAAACTTATTTGCAGAGCGCAGTAATGTGTGTGCTAAGAAACCGCAAAAAACGTACACAAAATGTGCTAAAAATCGGCAAAAAAAAAGCGCCTAAAAATACAACAAAATGTTCTAAAAACAAGAAAACTGCGCAAAGGTGCTAAAGTATCCAAAAAATGCTTTGAAATGTACGGAAGTTAACTTAACGGCTTAACTTCCGTGGTTCTGGCAGAGAAGAGAATAGCAATGCATGTGCTCAAAAACCGCAATCGGTGTACAAAAAATGGGATTTTTAAAAATCGCCAAAAAAATGCGCTTAGAAACACAAACAAATGTGCTTAAAGCAAAAAAAGTGCTACAAACAGCTAAAATGCGCTGAGATAACAATAGATGCGCTAAAAATAACAAAAATGGGCTAAAGTGCAAATTTTCAAAAAAATGTATTAAAATGTACTAAACCTTCAAAAATGCGATTTTTAAAAAAATAATTCACTTTTGTTTTCGGAACCTAAATAACCTGACTCGGAGAGATTCGAAGTTTAATGCCACAGATGTTCAAGAACAAAAAGTTGTTTTCACACGCGTTTCCGGTCTCTATATTTGGTTTACCTACTTTACCAAAATAATTTTATTCGTAAAAAGAATTTGTTGAAAAAGAAAAGTTTTAAGTACAAACAAAGTTAGTGACCAAGTACCTGTGACTTCAATGTTGACCTTTTCCAACGGCGTTTCACCAAATTCCGAGGTGATGCTGACAGTTGCTTTGGCATTAATGGGCACAACTCCGAGTCCATCTCCGTCCACGACGAGGTCACCATGAAAGGGTGACGCGGATCTCCGTCCAGCATGACCATTTACACCTAAACTATACTTCTTGTCTTCGTAATTATTATTAGTACTGGAACTAATTCTATTGGTTGCACTACTGGCCGTTGTATTATTATTGTACAGAGATTTGGCACTTGTCGTTGTATTATTTGTGAATAGAGCTTCTTTTTTGGAGCTTTTGTGAAGGCTTTTGAGGGCTGAGGCCGAAGATAAGTTTTCCTGTGAACTGGACATTACTGGAGTGGAACGATGCTGTTGGACGAATTTTTGTCGAGACTGCAAAAAAAGGTTCAAAATTGATTATTTCGAGTTTTTAGCTGATAGGACTCGCCGTGTTGTGTGAAGGTCACGTACCCCGTCAATACTGTCGTTAGCTACTTCCCTGGAACTAATGTCCAGGTTGGCCAGTTTGGAGGAGAACAAATCTGTTTTCTTGGTCGTTTTACTTTCGTCAAAGGACGTGGCCGTGGCAGCTCTGTGTTGTTGGGCGGATTGGGAGGACGATGACGTGTTGAGAAAGGCGTCTTGTGCACGGACACCGAGTCCCTGTTCCTCCCGATCAAAGCTCCTTGTTTTCCCGTGAGAAGAAATGTTCTCATGTCGACGAGAACGACTGGATCCCACGCGAAGGCTGAAGGCTGAGCCTGGAAACAATAGATACAGTCAACAATCATTATTTCATCATCCATGAGTCATTCAAAATTCACACAAACCTTGTATTCATTGTCAAATTCTTGGTAAACAGTGAACAGAGTTGCTCAAAGCAAGCTTAGAATTAATCAAGTGGTTTAATGTTTAATAAATCTAACAAATCGAATTGACTAAGAAAGACGGCCTTCTAGCATCTAGATGAAGTTAAAACGATTGATATTCGATGCAAGATATCCAGAAAGGGCCGGATAAGTCACTTCACCGAAACATTTCATCGGGCTACTCTGCTATTCTCTTTTATGGATTTTCTTGTCGACAGAATTTGATACAGAATTATAAATTATTCCATTTATTCAGAAAATTTGTACGAGATTCAAGTTCACAAGTATGTACGCCTTGCTAATTCCAGGGCTGGGCAAAGTCATTAGAAAATGATTTTCTAAATCAATGACCTAATCTAAAATTCGCCTTCAAAATCCCAAAATCAAAATCAAGTCATTTTTATCGGTCAGATCAAAATCAAAATCAATAAAATCAAAATCAATTATGTTTTCTCATTAAAAATCATGATTTTAAAATCAAATCGTGATTTAAAATCGCCAATTCAGCTGAAAATCGTGATTTTAAATGAAAATCGCATATTTTAAAAATCAAAATACAAGATCAGGTCATTTCTTCTAAATCAAAATCCTAATCGAAATTCTTTAGATGACCAAATTCATGATATTAGAAATAATACTCGAATTTATTGACATGGCCGTGGCCTAATCAACTTGTAGATGAAGTACAGTTTGGTACATTGTTTACCTTTGTAATTCAGAGGTAATTACTTGCAGTCAATTGGATGAAAGTACTAGTAAAAGTATTGGTAGTTCAGGTAGTGAACTTAAGCTTGAGAGCAGAACTTATGAAATAGTACAGCTTTTTAGAGTCACGAATATAGGTATTTTTGCGAGCTAATCTTAAAAAATCTGAACAGTTCATGATATGATATTTCATGAATATAATAATCGATAATTCATGATATTAAAATCACTGATTTGGAAAATCAAATGAGTTTGCCCATTTCTGGCTAACTCACAACAGCAATCCACTTTCTTAGTGCGGTTCTATCACAAGTCCTAAGACAAATTACTACTTTATAAGTCAAACGGCAACTAAACAGTTCATAGATAATTATAGATAAAGAATGGTCCAGCATAGCGAAACGAACATAAATTTTTGTGAGCATGCTTTTTCAGATATGAACGGAAGAATATTTTTTTTTTATAAATATGCTCTTTAACGATATACATATGTCATTGTTTTTTTACAAAAAGTCATACGGTATTAAAGCATACTGCAAAATTTCGTGTAATAGCTACACTAACCTTGCTCCCTACTCGTAAACAAGAATAAATACAGCTGCATTTACTGCATACATGAAACGTAATATTTTATATTGCCATACAGAAACAATTTCACAATCGGTATCGATAACCTTCGTCTTAATTGACATGGCAGAATACCGACACCGACTTATTACGAAACGAACGATGGAACGCGATCATTTTCAATTTCAAGGTTTGTTCTCTGGATTGAGTTTTGATTTTGATAGAGTTTCATTAGCCTGGGAAAATGATAACAATAATGCTCTAAAAATGTACCTCTAATCTCAGCTCCGTTGAAGTAGACATGAACTCGGTGCTTTCCTGCACGCAGAACTGGCAGAAGTACACGCGTCACTCCTTCCGCAATGTATTCCGTATTGTACGGAATAGACCTGCACAGACCAATGACAAGGATTAACGGTTCTTATTGTGCCAAAAAATTACGTGGGCAATGACCATGAGGCTAGAAGCCGTAACATGTCGAATTCAATCAATGACAATTGAAGTTCATAGTATAAACCTGGATTTTACGAGGCTTCTGAGTTTAATTACCTTCCTTCGTGAGTGATGTCGATATCAACTTCCCCGAGTCCGCCAGTTCCTCGTGAGTCACAGATAAATGCAAAGGGCAGGCCGGGTAAAGCTCCTTCCAGCGTATCCAGCTACAGAAAGGAATTAAATGATTCAAAATCTGTGTTCATAGTTCAACTCAGGAAGAATCCAGCTGAACAAGGAGGATATTATATGATTTAGTTAGACGGTCCACCTTAATTCCATTCGGATCGAAGACGAAGCATGGAAAGGGAGAGCCTTGAATATCCCTGCCCTTATACATAACCGTGATCTTCCATTCTCCAGCCTCATCCGGCTTGAACGTAGCTGCAAACCCTCCGCGTACTTCATTCACGGGACAAACCATTTTGTTTCCGGAAGGAGACAGTGCAATAACTTCCATATATTCTAATTTAGCTCCACTCGGACTAGTATCTTGCGGATTCACAGAAACTTCTACGACAGAGCCCACAGCGCAAGGCTCCAGGCCCGTAGTGTATGCAATCTTGCTCAGTGGTGGCAGAATTCGGCATTTCAACGGCGAACCAGCCTGGAAATCAGCATTTCAAAAAATCATCAATATTGCGCGCTACAACTTCGTGCTTTGACCAATTCTCGGTATTTTTTTACCACAGGTTCTCCTTGATATTTGACTACAACTTCGTGAATCCCAATTTCAGTAGTCGTGAAGGTTCCCTTGCCCAAGCCCGTCTGAAGATTAAGTCGACAGTCAACCCGTTCAGAAGGACCTTTGACTTCAACCGTAATTTCGGATTGCTCGATGTGCTCATCGTGGTATTCAAGGTTGAGCGTTACCTGCGTGTCAACCCGTAATTTAAAATCCTCGAAAACAGATTTGGCAATATGCAATTTGCTGAATTCTTATCATACTGGAACTCCTTTCCGATATTTATCCCGACCGGACTCAAAGGAAACCGTGAGCCGTTCACCAGGCGGCGGACGTTGAGGAAGCCATTGGAAGGCTGCCGTGTAGGCCATGACGCCCAAATGATCTACCGTTGGCTCGGCCATATCCTTGGGCCTCAGGATGGACGTAATTCCAAGCTTCTCACCGCCTTTCATGCCTACAGTAATACAAACACAAAGTAATTCAGAAGGATGATCATTATAAAAATGTTTACGCAAACAAGAAATGCGGTAAGGCGGATGAATCATGAATCTGAGTCTTTGTATCTACTTTGCTCAAGTCATTCCGAGTAATTGGACTCCACGACTGCTTTCAAAGGAAGGGAAAAGTTTGAATTGAACATGCACAAAATTGCAATTCGCTTGCGTTGCGTGACTAGCTTTATTCGCAATTCTTTGATCCATTCATACATGTTAAATTGTCTCGTATTTCAGTTCAGAGTTACGAAACGTAAATAAATTTCAGTTAATGTTAATGTAAACACTGCCCAGTTGATTTGAATAGTATATGGTTTATTTCGTTGTTTCCATTCAATATCATTTTAACTTTGGATGTTGGTTGTTAGCTATCTTGGTCCGGCATTTTGACGAAAAATTGGGCAGTACTTTTGAACTACAAACTAGCTGGTACTGGGATCTTGTCTGTCAATATGCTTTATCAGGCGGTCAAGTTCTTCAGTTCGGTCAATTGAAGTCAATTGTCTAGGTTGGAAAGAATTCGAGATAGACTAGTTTCACTTTTGGAGTTGACAATGAATGACATTCCCAGATTTAATATCTAATGTCTACCAGTTGGCAGAGCTGTGCAAAATCATTAGAAAATGATTTTCAAAATCATTGACCAAATTCACCGATTTGTTTTCAAAATTCAAAAATTAATAGCAATCACTTTCGCTGTCAAAATCAAATCATCAAATCAAAATCAACGATATGCTGTATTTTATTTTAAATCGTGATTTTGAAATCAAATCCTGATTTATAATCGCCAATTTAGCATAAAATCGTGATTTCCTAGATCCAAATAGATACATCTAAAAAATCAAAATACAAAATCAGGCCACTCCTTCAAAATCAAAATCCTCAAGATTACCAAGATCATGATTTTAAAATCATTGATTTAAAAAACCAAATGATTTTGCCTAGCCCTATTTGTTTATCATTTCATTGCACGATTTACTGTAACTTGCGTGCTGATTGCTGATGCTGAGCTTACCCATTGCTAAGTTATTTTCCCAATGATCGGGTTCTGTTGACAGGTGTTCCATGCCTGGAAGCGGACCACCGAGACTTCGAACAAGCTCACAAAGCAATTCTCCATTGTTCCAGTCACTCTGAAATCAGAATATGAGACCGTTCAAATATAAATGATTTATTAACTATTATCAATTATATTTTTAAAAAACAGCTTAGTTTGTTCCTTAATTCGTTTCGTAAGTAGTTTTTTTAATATGCTGCACCACCGCAGGCCAAAAGTCGACGTTTCACATGTGGCTATAGTGGCTATACAGATCTGTAAACTAAAACAATCGAACTGAAAACTGAAATCGGTACGATGAACGAGGGGCAATGCAAAGCGCCCTCGTTAGCATTTCTTCCTTCTTGAATGTAACAGATGACAGAACAGATTGCATATGATCACGGACGGACAATTGCAAACGCGAGAAATGTTTGAATCGCACGTAACGCAAACCTAAAAAGCTTAACGTAATCTTCTGTTAGGGTTGAAATTGTAGTGATATAATCTACTAAAATTGAGTGGAAGCGAAAAATTAAATCATGAATCATGATAATATTATAGTAATACAAAAATTCATTCAAGCTTCAAGAGTTGACCTTACTCACCGTAAAATTGGAAATATGGCGTTGAGGAAGCTGATTCCGAACCCAGTTCATAGTTGCCTTGTAGCCTGGTCCATTTTCCTTCATGAAGTAGGAAACGTAGGTCATTCCTGAAAGCTCATCCAGATGCGGTGAGGCCAAGTACTCTGGGTCAAGGACAACCGGAACTCCGAGCTCCTTCTTGGCTATCGTCATGGCCACTCGACAGTTCTTCTCAGCATCTTGTGGGTCGAGTCCCTTCCAATGTGGCATAAGGCCTGGTCGACAATAGTCAACTAAGGCTGAGAGATTAATCCCACTGTTCCAGTCTGTAGTGAAGTTATTAATCTGTGTTTCGGGCAGGACGGATCGAAGCCAGGCGAGCATGAGCTTCTTGGGCGGAAATTTGGAACGCCCGATCTGATAGCGTACGATGAGGGACCATATTAGACCCAGAATCAGTTTCAGGTTCCCGTTCACTATGTCCACATTACCTGGAGTATTAAAAATTATACCAAATGTCAATTGTTGCTCACCATTACTGTGACTGTGTCAAGGTTACTACCTACTTGCAAGTGTATTGAATTAAATAAAAAGATACTCAATTTTTAAGTCGTCGTGGCGCTGGCTTAAGATATTCTGGGTTTAAGATGGTTCAAGAATGTGACCCTTTCTCGAAATCAAGTGCTTTTGATGGTTCCAGCCAAAAAGAGTGACATAAAAGTGCGCAACAATCGGTAAAACCTGACCTAATCTAACCTTGCATAATTTGCGTCGCGTTTTTTGGGGGTCGCGCTTTCACGGTTTTTGTGTTGCACTTTTTGCCTGAGACACTCTTGATTTGAAACTGTAGCAAATTATGGCTATGGATTTTTGTAACACTTTTAGGTATTTTTTGAAATGACAATAATACGTTTACATGAAATAGTGATCCTTATGTATGTATATATGTATGTATCGGTAATAACTAATAACTTATGTAGAATAGACAAAGATATCGTTGTTGCTTACGGTAATCTCATTTTTGTCAACTTTTCCTAAGATTCTTACAGTGCTGGCCTGGAGTCCGTTTAAAAATATGAACAAAATCATGAATAATATTGTTCCAAGCTTGCTTTATAGATATATATTTCTCTTCAACTAGTGTTAGTAGGAGTTCTAGGATTTTGAATATCTCTGACTCATTCACCTGGTTCAATACACAATACCTGTAAAAACAAGCTTGAATTGGCTCTAATCTAGTTGAATACGGGTGGTTGTAGTGTTATGCAGCAGTATGCTGTAAACCACGCACACATTTACTGTAATTTAATTTTCCACTTTGTCATGCTTCAAAGAAGTAAATAATACCACTTTTAAAAAGTCATTCAGAAAACGAATTTAATAGGAATCAAATCTTACAGCGCCACCCAACAACCGAGAAGGTTACAATAATTCCTAGAGCTCATGTTTTATCATACTCAAACTCAAATGACAGCATTCTCATTTGAAAGAAGCTCCAAACTGGAATAATCAGAAATTGCGAAACGATTTTACATAATTTTTACGATTATCTGTACGTAACACCGATTCATTTCATTACATATCACTACATTTTTATTATTTTGCTAGTGACGCTTCTAAAATGGCCCACCTGCCCTTCTCATCTGACGCATGCAAAATGAATTGAAATTGAGTTAACGAAACAAAATATCTCCTGAACCACTCCGCCCATCCAGGTATATGTAGATAATAAACAGTATAAAACTGAGTAAAGAGACCTGGCTTACAACTTAAAAGGTAATTTGGCAACTCAATAAGTCAAGAG